>JAUZST010009143.1:0-13147 GCA_034779995.1 Parotocinclus haroldoi
GAGAGAGAGAGAGAGAGAGAGAGAGAGAGAGAGACAGTCGAATCCAGTAAATCGGATTAAACCACGAACGCGGGACGAGATGGTTTTGGTCCTAATAACCGGCTGGTACGATTAATCGAACATGCCCTATGTTACAAGACTGGACGTGCTATAATTTCTGTAACATATTAAATGTTTATTGAACCTTTATTGTACGATTTACACGTATAGTGAACATACAAACAAGAACTACTGTTGCTTACCAACTTTGTGTTGTAGATCGTTTCGAAAAACTTTATGCAAATTTATTTTTCAATGAACAATGTATAGATACTCAGCATGCGAAGCTTAATACTGTAAAAAAAAGTTCTTACTCAATTCCAGTCAACGTTTGAAGAACTTATCCAGTGGGATCTGACTCCTTCTCTTGAAGGACTGCAAGAGTGGTGGGCGTGGTCACCTCCCACTGGTTTGCTCTTGTCAACACAACTTTTTGGATTTCCTGACCTAAAAGCATCAATTCTCCCGGGGATCCCAAAAATCCTCCCATATCTCGCTGAGCCGCTTTGTATCTGCTCCAAGTGGTGACTTGTGGCTTGATTTTTCTTATTCGCTTCTCACGTTCTTTGGTCCAATTAAACAGAATTTTTGGTCCAAATAAGCGAATAACATTAAACGTATATAATCGGATTTGTGTCGGTACTTTAGAATTCAGTCTGAATAAGCGGCTGGTCCCATTAATTCCATTAGTATTCCACATATCCCATAATCACACACACTGGAAAACTAATTCTAGTGTACGATCCGAGTATTCTTAACACATCACATCCCTTTGATAATTCAGCACACAAATCATGTTGTAGTTCACACACCACTGAAAATGTTTTTTTCTTCCTTTTAAAAAAACTGAGCTGAAAATCAATATAGTATAAACAACTCGATATACTGCGGAATCGATTTTTGAGCCCAGCCCCATTTTAAACGTTTAACTCACATACTCACTACAGCACTCTGTGGAACGACTATACAAAGCCCCGCCCCTTCGGGTTACCGTGACCACGGCAGTAGCACAAGTGGTTGACGCTTCGTTAAAATTTACCTTGGCACAAAAAAAATCTGGAACGTGAAAGGGCTGCAACTTCTGATAAACTAAAGTGGTGTGAGACCAGAGCTTAGTATTAGTCCATACAAAACATTGTCAGGGTAAATGTAAACATTAAAATACTAAAATAAATACATTAAAATACTATCAGCTGAGACCTGAGCATGTGCACGAGGTTGTAAAACTGTGCCGCGTTCCTGTTCGACCCAACCCAAACTTGTCACATATTTCTGCAATGCCCAGAACACAAAGACGGAAACAGTGATACAAAACTGACACACACGTCTCTGCCCACAAACACGCACACACTTGTGTTTCATAACTGCCCTTGGTGCCAACAGACGTGGCGCATGTGCAAAAGCTTATATTTTGGTTGAACCCGTTTACATAAAGTTCGATTGCTCTCATTTTTACTCAGAATAAAATGTGTAAAGGCAAATCTTTTATCAGGGGTGCCAATCATTTTAGAGTTGGAAAGTGAGTTAAAAGTCTGTGTATCATTCTAGTAATAGATTATGTGAGCACATATTAGGAATTCTAATCAACACTAAACCCAATTATCTGCGAAAGCAGGCGTGCTCGAGCGCACCATCATATGTGTGTGTGTGTGTGTGTGTGTGTGTGTGTGTGTGTGTGTGTGCGTGCGCACGCTCATTAACACTATTGACTCTTCAAGTATCAACATCATTTGCATTTGAATGCCTGTAAATCAAATCTAATGACTGCTATTTTCCTAGCCAAATAATTAATTTGAGGAAAAACTGTTGCCAAACCCATCGCTGTTTTCCATAATGCATTTGTGGTTTCTAGCTGCTTACAGTCACACCTCAAACAGGCCAGTTTCAAAAAGCTGATCTGCTTGTAACAGCAAATGGTTTAGATACAATCTCAAACACGTGCCGTATGTCCAGGCGCTCGTCATTTCTCAGTAAGAATCTCAGAAACACAAATACACATTCAGAAACCCGCATTCTGAATTCCAGAATGATGGACTATGTTTTGTTTTTCATGTTCAATACATCGCTCATTGATTAAAAAAAATAATAAAAAGACCTGAGCTTTGTCAAATTCCAGTCCAGCGATGCCGTTTTAAACATGTCATTAAACTCAGTGTTCCTAATGTTTTCGGAGTTGTTCCTCCGTGTTGTTTTCTCTATGCATTTACAGCATTACAAACGGCACAGAGCTTCCATGCTGAAGAAATGGCTGTGTTCAAAATATTGCCAGATCCCTACTCTCTCAGAGTAGTACTACTCATTTATATTTTACATTTCTAGCATTTAGTAGACGCCCTTATCCAGAGCGACTTACAACTCATATAGTCTTACAATCCAAGCGTTAAGGGTCTTGCTCAAGGACCCAACTGTGGGAACTGGGCAGAGGTGGGATTTGAACCCTGGACCTTTTGATCCAGAGTCCAGTACCTAAACCGCTAGACAACCACAATTACTACTTAAGACACATCGGTCATATAAGACTGATCGGCCAATCACCAGTTATGAGAGATCAGGCTGAAAACCATATTATTAACAATATCACTTAATAATAATGGGCAAAAAGTTGCATTTGACTGAAGCCCACAACAACAAACGTTGTTCCAAACACTAGTGAAACATCACACAAAAGGCTGCTTTCTTATCAAGCACAGCCTCAGGAAAACATTTGGGTAAAATTATGTTTCTGGTTATCAAAATGCCCTGTCCATCATGTTCAAAATAAGTGCAGATTTTTATACACACTGTAAAACCTGTAAAACTGTAAAAATGTATTACAAATTAAATGGGCAAAACTCTGGGTACCTTTCTTGATGATATATTCTCAAATCATTTACTGCAGTTCATAAAAATTGAGCATTTACATTCAAATGTGCAGACATATGTTCCACTCGTGCACAAGCTGTGCAAACTTCTTTTCATTTCGAAAATTTAATTGACCAACGGTGAACAATAAGACTAAACGACTCCAACAATCCACACATGAATGTTTATAATCAGTGCGGTCCATTACCTCGGCATCTGACACTGAAAACCGTTTTAGAAAATTCAGTTACAGTAAATGCAATACATCCTATGCTCAGTTTAATTGTTTTGTTTAAGTGTAAAGTTTGTGTGATGCCATAGCTCCACAACGTTTTCAAATCTGCCAAGCATAACAATTTGCTTGACAAAAATAGAAAAAGAATTTCTGTTCCTTGACTTGGATCAAAATTCACCTTCACCTTGAAAAAAACTTGACACAAACAGTGCAAAACATTCCGACCGAGCATTCTTTATAGGATTACAGACTCCGCCACTCGCGCCTCTCTTAATGAGCACTTCCTGAAATACCTGAGCGCTGACTCACATGCCCCAACACGGCTGCTGGGAGAGTTTATGATCCTTTTTCTGTTTCTTTCCTCCTAAACCAGAGGTTGCTGAAAGCAGTCCTGGGGGAGCGCTGTGCAACGAAATCGAGTGTTTCTCTGCTCACGCACGCACACACACACACACACACACACACACACCTCACTCTGTCAACACAGCAAATCGTATGCTCTGAAATTCTGAAGAACAGAGACCTGATCCCAGAACAGCATTTCCTCCTTTCCCATGTCCCATTTATTATAGTTTAACATCCAAACTTACTAAAGCAAAAGTGCAGTGTTATAGATATAATAAAGCCTCCAAAAAGCACATGCACAACTAAACAACGGTTATATCGGAACACTTTGTATAAATACTATTTGAATAAATCTTAAGTAATAAAACTAAACCTTACTGCCATAATATGGTTATAATTAAAGTTAATAAAGGGGAATGTTAAACGGTGAATATGCACCATAAACATCTACGAAACGTTGTATACTTTGGCCTTTAAATGTGTCTTAAATGTACATCAGGGACTTTAAACAAAGGGTGGGTCTAAATAGAAAATTACACTCTAAGTTTTAGATGCAGCATATTATTAATTTATATACAAATTAATTTTACTGTGATGCATAGCAGCCTAGCGATTAAGATACTGCACTAAGGACCAAGGTTCAAACCCCACCTCTGCCAAGCTGCCACTGGTAAGTCCTTGAGAAAATGACCTTCTTGGACTGTAAGATTGTATCAGTTGTAAGTCGCTCTGGATATGGGCTGTTATTAGGTTTGAAAATGCCACGTCAATATCACAGAACCCAAATCTTATACAAATGCATTTACATGACCTCCACTAAATGATGCAACGTAAACGTCATTTATTTATCAGTGTCAGCGTCGTGTTGTATTGTTAAGTCCATGACAGAAACAAAGGTTACAGCTGCACTTGACAAACACTATCACACCGAGGCAATTTAGAGAGACCAGTTAACCTAACACATGAATTTGGGAGGAAAACCCACAGGGTACAAGGACAACATAAAAATAAAAAAATGAAATTATAATGAAAAAAGAAATATAAAAACTGTATATAAGAATAGAAATTAAGTCAAGAAGAAAGAAAAAACAATCATCATTCTTAAATGAAAACCATGTATAATGTTGTGTATAATTAACATGTACAAATAGACAAAAGGTAGAAATATACAAATTACATGTAAAAACAAAATATGTAGATAACCTGTAACGAGACGTCCCCTAATTTCTATGACCACTTTATATGTGCAAACAGAAACGTTGTTATTGTCAATATTTTAACATGTTTCAAGAAGAAGAGAATAAAGTCAGCAACAAAGATCAGTAACAAGCTGCGTTTACTAACCAAGCATTTAGAACATGTCACGGTATGGTGATGGCCGTACCACCTTTATGACTTTTTTTTTTTCCCCAAATAAGCCGTTTATATCAAATATACAAGTGAGAACAAAAGTTCGTTCTTTTCCCTCGCCTAGCCAAACAGTCCAAATCATAGCCTTAAGTTACATTTCAATAAGCAAACAAATAAAACAGTTTATCGGGTCAAGCCGCTTGACTATGGACAGCAAACTATAACAGTTACATTAAAGTGAGTAATAAACACACAGCACATGGCTAAAAGCTACAACAGTAACATATTTCTGCATTACATTACATTAGGTTCAGTCAACACATGCCGGCATTTTTCACTGAGGCTGTAAATGTTTCGCTCATTAATAAACATGAACTCAACATTTCATTGTATGGCATTTTTACAAGAAAACATGGTTTGATGATTTATAAACATTTAGGTTTCACCACCCCTGATAAGCAACAATTGGAACACCTTAAACGTGAGAGGATGTGTAATATCTCGAAAGCATAACAGATACACATTCAAATTCAAAAGAAGATGCAGTAGAGCTTGGAGTTACAGTGACCATGGTTCTTATACATACTAATCATTTAAATAAAGGCAAGAGATACTAATGTGTGAGAAACAATACAACTAACAGTATATCAGTCTACATATTTACATTTACGGCATTTAGCAGACGCCCTTTTCCAGAGCGATTTACAACTGATATAATCTTACAATACAAGCAATGGGCCTTGCTTAAGAACCCAACTGTGGTGGGACTTGAACCCTGGCCCATCAAGTCCAGAGTGCAGTGCCTTAACCGCTAGGCTGCCACAGTCTTTAAGCAAAAGCTATTTAAGCAAAGAGTTACTCACATTCCATTACTGCTCATCTTTCATTTCTGACTTAATTTCTTTTCTAAGCACATATTTCCAATGCTTAAGTACAATATAAAAGACTTGGCTGGGTAGCTCTTCATTTTAATAAAATAACACATAATATATAACTTTTTTCCCCTTTATAATACTCAGTCAGAGGGGAAAAAACTAGTAGAACCAAACAGACAGTGACAGATAAATCAGCACATCAGCACAGAATGTACTTTACTGTTAATTAATAGGAGTGATATTTAGCACCAGTTAATATTCCATTTAAAAGAGAAGAAATCGGTCGCTGTGAAAGCATGCTGATTTGTTTGAATTTATTAGCCCTGTATCTGGACATGAACGGGCAATTTAAAACTTTCATTTTTCAAGTTAAGCTTGACATTTGCACAAGATTGCTCCTGATCCAATGCTCCAATGCTCCTGATCCAATGATAAAATCTTTGCATTGCTGCTCCAGCGTTAATGACGCGCTCTTCAAATAAAACCCTCGCCTAAGCAGACTGCGTGATTTACTAAAATTGCAAGGCCATTTTAAGATATAATCACACATTGAGCAGATTGAAGTCTTGTTCTTCACCTTCTCAAGCCATATCAGATCAAGCTTACAGTCTGTTATAGAAACGGATTTACTGCCTCAACTAGCGTCTAAGACGAACGAGGATTTAACAAAGAGCTATTTTTTCTTAGTCATGAGTGATTGCTAAACCGCTAACACGGCTGTATTTGTTAAGGGAATCAGTGAGTGATGAGGCATTTATTCGACTCCCTCATTTAGCGGTGACAAATCCAGGGTTCAAATCCCACCTCTGCCACAGTCCGGTCCCTGAGCAAGACCCTTAACCCACAATTGCTTGGATTGTAAGACTGTATTAATTGTAAGTCGCATCTGCTAAATGCCATAAATGTGTGTCTATTTGGTTTATTTCATGTCTCTATTGGTAGCAGTGTCTACTTTAGCAAAAAACACACAATGTACATGCAAAAGGTGATCCCATGACTATGTATAAACACACAACTCAATCCCAATTTAGAGTAATTAATAAACCTAACATGCATGTCTTTGGATTGTGGTTGGAGTACCCGGAGTAAACCCACATATACATGGGGAGGACATGCAGACTCCAAACAGGAAGGACCCAGGACTTGATGTGAGGCAGCGATGCTAATCACTGAACCACCCAGAGGCCTGAGCCACCACTTTTAAAACGCACACACACACACACACACACAAGATGCTGTGTTATTGACTCATAAGAGGCGTTTAAGATTTAAAGCTTCTAACAGTTCTTAAAAGGAAAGGTTGTAAGAATCTCTTTACTGCCAGTTCCAGTAATGGAACCAGCCCAACTGTACCATCTGATAACCACCAAGGAACAATTGCTGATTGGCCATACACTCCCATTAAGTTCTTATCCCTACAATTGAGCTCAACAGCTGGAGGATAAGGTTCAGACCTAAGTGCCCATGAGTGACAGCTTGGCAGAGCTGCAGTGTTTCCCACATACTTCATATAGGTATATTTACAGCGGCCAAGGTACATGTTAGCTTTTTTTAACCCGTAAAAGATCAATATCACCTGCAATCGATCAACTAGTGGACAGTCTTCCCTTCTGTACCCATTAGGACTGCTACCCTGATCTATTCATCACATATGAGACAGAGTACAGTAACAGAGTATACGAAAACGACATTACGTTAGAAAATGTTGACACTTTATACTTTACAAGCACGGACTATGTAAAGTAACTCATTTTCTCTTTACTGTGCAGTTGCTCTTTGCATTCAGTGAAAGAAATTGGTAGCTTCTGAATGCAAGAAAGCCATTTTATTTTCTCCTAGAGAGACACTAAAGTAAGCTATGGTTCAACTAATCTTTCATGCGTTTCCTCAGCAAATAGGAGTGTACAAACTACTTAAAGTGAACACAGTTTGAGAAAGAACAAGAGTTTGAGCTGCGATTTCTATGCCTGGAAACCAAAGTGTCTCTGTATTTTCCCTAGTATTTATGGATAGCAGACTTGGAGAGTCAAGTGGCAGGAGTGATGAGGGCTGGGAAAGGTAGTGAGGAAAAGCTCCAGTCATGTTTTAAACGGTTTTAATATGGGTTGCGCTATGATTTAATTAATCCATGTACATAATTTATCATTATAATTGCAATTCTTTAAATGGGTTCTCGCTAGTTTTATTTCGTTTTTTCATAGTTGAGCCATTACTACAAACATTAATTACTAACTAACTAATTCGTTCTTGGGGGTGGGGGAGGGCATCATTGCGACTGACATCCTCATTATTCTCAGTTATGGTTTTGGGCCTAAATCATTGTAAAGCCACTGTGTTGTGCCACAACACTCCACTGTAAAAAGCACTATAGAAACACATGAATTTGACTAAACTTTGTCCATGTAAAGAAAAACAGAATCCGGCCCGTCGTTGGTTGGTGTGTAACAACAACATGTGAAAGTGCTCAAAGCTGACCTACAACCTTCAATTCAGCACTACTGCACTAAGCGATCCATCATGGCTACAGAAACAAACCGGCTGCTGGTGAGAATGTGGCCATTCAACACGCCATGTCTGAGGTCAAGACAGTAGTAACAGTACCGCACGACTACAGGAACCCAGGGTTCATCGTTGCTTTCCATCACTTTCTGTCCATTTACGACACTCGCAAAATCATACAAGTCCATGTGAATGAGTGAGTGTGTGATACTCTGGGACTGATGGCCAGTGTGCTACTATTGAGAACAATCCCGCTTAGACAGCCTTTTTTCATAAGATGAAAACAAACCACACACACACACACACACACACACACACACACACACACAACACAACAAAGAAAAAGGAAGTAAGATAAGTCTAACAATCACATCACAATGACATGTTTTTCACTATCGTTCTGCTAATCTATAAAACACACACTACTATATTTGGGACACTTCTACTGAGGCAAGTGCTCCATTTATATAACCTGTTTAACCAACACATGATTTGGCCTCAGGCTAATATTAGCCCTCATCAAACCCGTGCAGCAGTGCATTCGGGGTAAACGATGCCCTCTTACCCACATACATGCACAAGAGTGCACCCGAAACTCTTCATATAGACAAAGCTTGTGGTTAACACACATCTATCCATCCTGCTGCAGTAAGGAACTATATCTCTCATCATACTATATAGATCTCTTCAGTCACAACATGATATCAAACTCCACATCAGTGGGGTCAAAAAGCACATGACGACGACTTACCTGCTCAAAAACGTCGGATTACCAGTTTAGCTGAACCGTACTGGACCCATGTCCTTCCTGGCTGGAACTGATGAACCCTGAGCTGCTCAGCAAACGTTCAAAGCAACTTCTCTCCAGTGTTAAAAGCAGATAAAGCAATAAAAGCAAAGACAAATGAAACCGATTCTAGTTCAGCCAGCCTGAATCACACCCTGACAAACTAAATAATACTTTCCTGAGTATCTTAAAAAAAAACTCTCTCAAACGTTTTCCTTTTTCATTTTATTCCTATTCTTCTTACTTCCTGCTTTTTTGACTTGTGTTTTTCCTTAACTTTGCTGTCTTCTATGCGGATTAAACAAAATAACGGTAAACGCAAACTGTATCTCACACCGTACATTGCAAGTTGTAAAATGAAACACAGCCTAATAAAAAGAGAGTAAACATTTTCTTAAGATATTTGACACCTTAAGGATTTTTTTATGATTAATTCAATTCGGATTAACAGCAAGGTGAACTTAGCCTGAGCTGTCACGTGTGGGTGTCACCACAGCTTAATTAGACATTTAAAATACTTGGTACAGCTGGAGGAGTTAAAGTGTTCAAGTTATTATAAGGAATTTTGGGCACCGGAGGAACTTTTTCATAGTAAACTGGAACTGTGTACGATAGCAACGCAAGCATGGTGCCATGGTCCAGACATAGTGACGCAACTGTACAGTGTTTGGTTCAGCCAAAAGCGCCTGTGTCCATCTCAAGTGTCATTCTTAACTCTCACTAAAACTGTACTCTGTAAATGCTCTATAAATAGCACATCATGTGGAAAATAAGGACAAAAAGGCAACAGGACCAACAGTGAAGTTCGGGCTTTACTGAGTCCAAATGCAATTACGGTAATATAATTTTAAACCGTCCAAACCAGGGGTTAGAAATAGCTGGAAGATCATGAATGTGTTAATCTTGTATCAACGTATTATATATTTAAACACATTTCAACATTTTCAGCATTTCTGACTCATTTTTGAGATTGTTTTAACACCTTATAAAATTCGTAATAACTTGTATTGATATGGTCTGAGTAACACTGTGAGGGTTGGGACTGATCACTGATCAATAGCCCGAGTGGAGCCGAAACAGAGCGACATCTTTTACACCATACCCGATAAACATAAAAGCAGAATCACTTTAAAACCGTACAGACAATACAGTTACTGTAATCCAGCTCCACACTACAGAAGACCGCAAAGGCCAGGTCACAGCTGATTTTATTACTTAGCGTAATCATTCGTTGTTACAAATTCAAGTCGCTGAGTGCAGCTAGTGCAAAAGACTATGAAATATGCTACTCCATCACTCCACGGACCCATATTTGAGACCTGGCAGTGCCTTTCAAAGGCTCAGGTTTCACATGCAGAAACGGCTTCCTAGGCCTGGGAGAGGTGAGGCTGGTCAGGGGATCATCCAACACGCAGCACGACAACGACCCCTGCCCGACCCTGTGATATATACTAAGGTACCATCTAGCTTATGGCTAGAGCTCCCCTTGGCCCTGCACATGATAAGCAGGGATGATGCCAAATACAGCCAAATAATTGGTGTAGCTAAGACAAAGGACATGAGGATTGATTTTAGGAGCCTTGTCATTCAGAGGCAGTTATTTACAGGGGGATTTTGAAGACAGTTAAGTACTTGAGCAGTTATTGATTCTGAACAGAACTTTGGGAAGAACCGTGAAGATGGGTAAAAAAATAAAATTAAAAATAGATAAATAAACACAAACAAAAGAGAACAGCACCCAGCTCCTTCATAACATTGATAAATGCTGCAGTCTAATGCGTCAAGGCCAGACAGAACTACAGTGCTGCAAAACAGCGAATGATCCACCAGTCAAAAATGTCCAGCCACCTGCATCTTATAGGCAGCATCCCAGGCAGTGATGAAGGATTAGAGGATGAGACAACAAGTAAGATTCTGTCTCCAACTTTACATCTGCAAGCTGGTGCAATAAGGAGAATGTCTCTAACAAAGTGGACAGCAGTGCTGTGTCTTATCCAACTCGTACCAGCTCAACACGCACTAAAACCACCACCACAGCAGTGTCAGTCCAGTGCTAAGACTGATCCGTTATCCAAACAGTACCTGATCTGTGCTGGTCCCGTACGAGACCTGACCATTAGAGATTAAGAGAGTAAATGGGCCAAACAGTAGCAAAAGAACATGTACAAGCTCCAGTCTGTAATTATAGAACCACAAAGTGCAGTGATCAGTAAAACATAAACAAAAAGAAGCAGAATATAACCTGAAAACACAGAATGCCCAAGACTTTTGCACACTACTGTACGTAAATAAAGATTGTTGGTAAAGTACCAAGACCAAAGCAGAACCTACAGGCGTAAAATCTTTGCTTTACATCACTGACCTGACTTAAACGAATCAGCAGTTAATCACTCGAGCCAATGTCACACTATCCTAGGTGATCACCTCACGTCATACGATAAAAATGTGGTATTATTTTAATCAAATATACAGTCCGGCTATGAGCGCCTGTGGACGACTTCAGGGTGTGAACTGATTGGTCTAACCAAGGGCAAGCCGAGAAACGATCAGAATTCCTTAAAACAGCAAAAAAAAAAAAAAAAAAAAAAAAAAAGTACAACAAAACAAACCATTTTCATTTGTAGGCTTTGGGCAGCAGTGGTAAAGATGGATTCTGATGAGGGATTGAAGCTTTTTTTAGGCGCCTAGCTCCGTGCAGAAATATTTAGTACCATGCCTTATTTGCCGAGCTTGAGTTTAATGATTCTGTGGAAAAAACATGGTAGCGTGAAATTGTCATTTAGCAATGCATATCCAGACTCTCTGATACAATCTTGCATGATAAAATCTGAACTGTTTACATTTAAGAGCAAAAGAACCCCACGTCACCATCGTCAGCACAGTGGCTCACAATTCCTCAAAAGTTCAAGTGAACAATCGAGGATATTAAGCAAGACTGCCCCTAAATAACCTACTAAACATACAAACCTGCTCAAACACACACTTACATGTACATACACATGCCACTTTATTAGGTACATCATGCAAGGTGATTTAAGTGACTTTGAACATGGTATGGTGGTTGGTGCTAGACAGGCTGGCCTGAGTATTTCACAAACAGCTAATCTGGGATTTTCTCACACGGCCATCTTTAGGGTTTTACAGAAAACGGTCCCAAAGGGAGAAAAATACCCAGTCAGGGCAGCTTTCCAGCTGAAAATGCCTTGTTTATACAGAGGAGTCCGAGGAGAATGGCCAAACTGGTTTGAGCTGATAGACAGGCCACATTAACTCAAATAGCCACTACTCCGAATGTACTACATTCAAACCTTTAAGCAGAGGGGCTACAGCAGCATAAGACAACACCACGTGCCAGACTGCTCAGCTTAGACACTCAAGAGGGGCCACAATTCACACAGACTCCCCAAAATTGTACAATAGGTTCAAGGATCCCGTTTCAGGCTGCTGGTGTAATGGTGTGAGGGAGAATTTCTTGGCCCACTACGTACCCCTTAACAACACGGGAGCATCATTTAAACACCACAGCCCACATGAGTATTGATGCTGACCGTGTGCACCCCCTGTGCCCATTCTGTTCATAAATTGGTTTTCCCCAAACAACCCAGTGAGTTCATTGCACTCAAATCCAACAGGAGCGCCTTTGGGACTGGGTTGAACGGGATATTTGCATCATGAATATGTGATGTTCTCAAATACTAACCCAGATTTAGGAGGAACGTTTCCAGCACCGTGTTAAATTTTATGCCACAAAGACTTAAGGAATCTCTGAGGGGACAACGGGGACCCCTTTACTAGCAAGGTGTACCTAATAAAGTGACCAGTGACTATAAACATATGTACATATATGGAGATATATCTATACGAGACATGAACAAATACAGGCACGTGCAAACACACATCGTGGAGAGACTGAAGCTTATCGGGAAGATCCCAAAATAAAAAGCTTTCATCTGAGCTCTGAATTCCCGGATGTTTACTAAGCACCAAAACAAGCGGAAAAAAGTTGCAAAAGCCAGACATTAGTGGGGTTCCTTCAGCCGGTCTGTGCGTGTGTGTGTGCGTGTGTGTGTGTGTGTCTCTCTCTCTCTCTCTCTCTCTCTCTCTGTTGCATGCTGGGAGGTGTGTGGGGAGGGTGCATGGTGAGAACGCGTGTGGTGAGAGCGAATGCGATTTCAA
>JAUZST010009144.1:0-13146 GCA_034779995.1 Parotocinclus haroldoi
AAGGTTCCAGGTGTGGGTTGTCACGTCGTTAGCTGGGTGGACATAAAAAGCCGCCTTACTGATCGCTCCGTAATGGCAGACGACAGCGGACGCGACGGGCAGCTCGGCGGCGCACGGTAGGCTCCCTTACAAAAACGAAGAAAACCAGAGTACTTGGAGAGACTCAGACAGAATGTCTAAAATCCATTCAGGTAGAGTTCTGGTCAGGAATAAATCCAGGGATTTGTAGAACTGTGAGATGGCAGCACTACCTACAAATGCCACTGTTATGCCTCTGTTAGGACAACATTAATACAGAAAAACTCCATCAGATTGTATATTTAGACTGAGATGAAAGTTAAATGTTCTCTTTTAACACTCTTGTGGGATTCCATGAGGCAGATACACCTCAGTGTTTGAAAAAGAATCATTTAATCTGACATGCATCCTTGGCCTATCACATCTTTCAAGAAAAATAATAATAATAATGATAAAAAATGCAACAATTTAGAGACATGCCAATGGTAGTCTTTTGTTTTGTAGAACTGTAGATTGGATTCACCAAGAGAATGAGCCACCCTGAATTAGCATGCCAGTGTTTTACTCCAGTGCCATGGTTTGGTTAGCAGTTCAACATGTGTCAATAAAAATATGTGCTGCCTTTGATTCATTTTATTTTCATGATCCAAGTTGTGAACTGAATGTCCATTAATGTCTAAGCTACCTTTTAGGTGTTTAGCATTTTCCCAATATGGTGTGAACGTTTTACTGCTTTGCTTTGCTTTGAGTAACAAAAAAAGTAAAAGAGCATATTTATAAGAAAAGCACCGTTTCTGATGCCACAAATTTTAAAAGGGTATTTTGTGTTTAAATCTTCTTGCTTATATTAATACAGGTATACGGAGCTTAACAACCACTTTACGTTCTTTGAATCAGGAAGTTGCCCGAACCAAAATAGGCGTTGACTGGACATTACCATAGTCACAGTCTTTTTTATGCTCCTGTAATGTAAATACAAAGTAGTAGTTTCACAAGAAAACTGTCTGCAAACAATATGTAAATGCGTCAGAGATTTGGCTGAACACGCAAGTGGAATGTTACAGAGCATCACTAATGCCATCGGAGTTTAATTGCGTGATAATTCACAATAATTATAGAAAACACTAATTTACTGTTACAACCAGATGAACAAGTTTGTTTGTTTGGCTTCTCTAATGTCGCTATCAGCATCAGTGGCCATCTCAGCGACACACACAAGGCCATATCCACACACAAGTTCATCTCAAGACTAGTCATATATACATATATACACACACACACACACACCAGTTTAGAGTAATCAACTAACCTAACGGGCATGTCTTTGGACTGTGGGAGGAAACCGGAGTACACAGAGTAAACCCACACAGACACGAGGAGGACATGCAGACTTTGAAAGGATTTACAGATTTGCTCCTGTTTGTTCTGATTTGGCATATTTTGTATTAACTTGCAAGATGCAAGTGTACAGTAGCACTGACACAGTGATAACTGATAACAGCCTGGATGGTCCTTTTTATTTTTGGTGGGGTGAACATGTCATTCATTTCCTTTAACAAGGAATACTGGAATACTGATTCTCTGACCACAATACACATTTGCACTGTGTAACTGTAGTGCTTGACAAAGGCCCATGTGGTTATATCAACTATTGATGAATAATGGTTCTTGATTCAGTACTGTCTGATGACTTGAAGATCAGGGCTGTTTAAGATTATGCTTGAGTCCTTGTCCTCTACACACAATAAACTGGAATCTACATTTGTACAAAATTATGATCACAATTACCTAATTGACAACACCTCTTTAAAATCACGTCATTATTTTATTTCTTTAAATCTCATACTAGCCCTAACTTGCCCTATCCCAACTCATGTTGCAGGCCTAAAATGCAGAAATGGTTGGAAATGAATTTGCCCAGAAAAAAACGTATTGAAAATAAATACATTTGTGTAATACTGTCATATACAATAAATTAAAACTCAAAGTAAAGAAAGACAGAAATCCTTTTTTTATTTGCAATTTCCATACTGTTTTTCTGATTTGAGGCTGTAGTAATAGACCAGATGGCTGTTAAATGCATACATGTATTTACATTTCATTACTATTACTCAGCAAACCATTAATGAGCCATGTTAGCCTCCAAATAACTACACATTATTATTAGAACCCCTTACATTTGTTGATGTATGTTAACTTAACTGAAAACAGCCAGACATGATGGATGGTTGTGTGGAAAACTGGCATTTTATTACCATGTTGAGGCAAGAAGTTTCAAGAAATTGTCAGCAACTCTGGCATTATGATTATCATTCTTCGCTATTATCATAATGTTTTATAAATAGTCATGTTCAAACAGCAAAGAGTAGTGTGGAAAATGCTGTAGTGATGCACACTAGTTCCACAAAATTTCACCAGTGCATTTGACAGCAGGCAAGGTTCCTGCTTGGACAGCTTTATTTTTACTGTCCCAGCATTTACAGTAAATTGCTGTGTTCTAAAGATATTCTGGAAGTGTTTTAAATTAGATGTTATTAGCATTTATGTAAATAGACATTCAGCTGTACCACATGGCAATCTTTGCTATCATTAGAGACAGTTTTCAATGATTAAAAATGAAACATTACAGAGGCAGGTGCATCTGTCCAATTCCTCTGCTGATGTGGATATAGGCAGGTATGTTTGATGAGCTCTTAATTTTTGACTGTATAGATTTGTTTAGTATAATGAGTAATTAAGTAATAAAAGTAAGTTATTATCTATGAAAGTAAATAGAAATCGGTTTTTGTGGGTTGTGGTATTTTGCCTGTAGCCAAACGATACATGTCATATAATCTTAAGAAGCAAATGAAAGTTTAGAAACTGTTAGGCACTTACCCTTATTGTTATGCATATTCTACTAACGCTGATGGCGTTTATATAGCGGAGCAAGTTAGAGCATCCAATTAACCAACCCAAGTCTTCAGAAAGTGTGAAGAAGCTTGAACACCTTTAGTAAACCTACAAGGACCCAGAGAGTACATGCAAACTCCACAGAGGCAGAATAGCACCAGTGATTTCTGGAGCTGTGCGACAACTGTGAATACCTGTGGAAGTTGAATGAGGCAAGAAAACAAACTACTTTGGTCAAGCCTTTCTGTTAGAAGATGGTCAAAAAAGGTCATTCTCCACAGATGACTAGAGATTAGAAATGAGTCATGAAAGCAAACTGCTTTGACCCAAATGGGTATCCTACCTGCATGTGATTCCACTACCAATACTTTTCAGTAAGCAGGTTAACTGTGCACTCAATACCATGATAACATGACCAGACTCAATGTGGTTTTCTGTGTGGTTAGTGTGTGTTGTGCTGATATGAGTGGATCAGAGACAGCAGTGCTGATGGAGTTTTCAATCCATTCATACCAGAACAGCACATACTAATAAACGACCATCATGTCAGTATCACTGTACTGCTGAGGATGATCTGTCACCCAAATAATTCTTGGTCTGTGTGAGTGCTGACTGTTGGGTAAGTGTAAAGAGGAATAACAAAGGATGCAGAGAAACAGTTGGACTACAATCTGTAATTATTGAACTATAAAGGTGCTTCTACATGATAAGCGGAACTGATAAAATGGACAATGTGTAGATACAAGGAGGTTATCATAAAGTGACTGTACAGTGTACACTTATTATTGTTTCTTTTCAATTAGAACTCAATCAGACGAAGAAAAAAAATGGAAATTTGTACATTTGTGTAAAGTATTAATACATTGGACATTTTAATAATCAGTAAAAACATTTACAGTGGCATGTCCTCCCCTTACAGTATTTTGCCAACAACATCAATTTTTAACTGTTAAATGGTTAAATAAAATTAGCATTTCAATCTGACTTCAGCTAAAAGCTCTTCTAAACTATACTAATTAAAGTCAGCAGGCAAAAATGCAACTTGCAACCTTACTGCTAAGAGAAAAAGTGTCTAATTATTAGATACTGAAAGAGAAGAGCAGTGATGTTTTTACCCGAGTGCATTTTATTTAGGTAAGTAGAGCAAGGACTAATTTGCATATATATTCAATAACAACAGATTTTTTTTTATAATTTAACCTTACCTCATCCAGACACCTTCTATTCAGCTGGCCTCAATATTTTCAGTCTTGAGTATTTGACTTGAGTATCAGAACACTACAAATTGAAAAAATGTAATCTGATCAGAGGCATAGACTCAATCTGAGAAAGAAACAAATTTGCCTGGTTGGGACTCTATGGCAGAACATGAAATCAACAAAGTAAGTGACAAACATTTTGTGTGTTACAGACAAACAAGTTGTCTAACATCAGATTGCACGGTAATTAATAATTCTACTCGTTCAACAGGTCTCCAGCATCCAGGTCTCCATAATTATTGGCACACCAGGTAAGACAAGTAAAAAGGGTTCTTAAAAACAACTTGAATAAATTGAACCTTTAATGTAAGTGAATGTTAACCATTGTGGTAAACTGTAAAGCTGCTTTGAGACAATGCTACATTGTAAAAAACGATATAGAAATAAAATTGAAATTGGTAGCATGAATCAATATTCCAGGTTTTGTCTGGAGGAAATGGACTTCGTGTTCTCCAGATCAAAGACTAAATGGACCATCTGGACTATTATCAGCAATAAATTCAAAAGCCAGGGTCTGTCATGGTATGGGATTTTGTCCTTGAATGTAAAGCTCATTAATACACGTCTGTCATGCCAGCATTAAGTACACTGGGATCTACATATGCTGCCTTCAAGACATTTTCAATATTATTTTTTCCAAAAATGTTCATGCATTTTTAAGACAATACAAATGGAGTGTAAGGAGAATTTTTTTTAAATGTGACAATGACGACCTCACCCTGTTGCATATGGTGTTTGCAAAAAGAATCAGGCAAACTTGAAAACTTCAATGCTTGGTATCCTCTGTACCAAAACATATTTTAAGTGTGATAAAAATGAATAGCGACATTACAAAGTGCTAAATGCTTTACTGTCCCAACTTTCTTATTGGAATGTGTTGCAGGACTGAAATGAAGGAACGGATGTTTATTAACAAATAAAATGAAGCTGACCAGACAAAACATGAAAAATCTCTGTTAATACGGTCTGCAATGAAAATTCAAAGTCAAAGTAAATGTAAGAAACACGGCATTTTTATTTGCATTTTCCATACTTTCAAAACTTTTTTCTGGTTTGGGGTTGTACATGCATAGCATGTAGGGTATTCTGTGGAACTGTGATGAAGCAGCAGTGTTCCTGTACTATGGATTACAAGGTCCACAGTTCAAGTCACATCACTGCCATGACTCAAGGCCCTTAACCCCCAATTGTACATTATTATACATAAGATGTACCCCTACGTGTTTCCACATTGCTTAAATCCAAACAAATGTTGGGAACCGAAACGTCATTTCATCTTAAGTGTCGATTTATTCATAGAAACGTTTGTTTACACATACAGGGAAAAAGGTTCAATTTCTGTATTTTCTCTTCTTGTTAAATGTGCTACCATACTACTATGCAAACGCTCAGCTCATCCATTCACCATGCCACCGTGCAGAAAACTCAACAGCAACCCTTAAAAAACAACAACAACAAAAAAAACATTTAAAAAAAAAGAGCACAACAGAGCAACACATCACTCAAAAAGAGCCTCTCACTTACATTACTAAGACAGCAACAGCAAACTGGAAACAGTTGGATCTGTGCACTGATGTGCTAAGGACATAAACAGAAACAACTCAAAGGAAGACTAGACTCGTGAGTCATGACACTGTCTGAAAGCTATAGGCAGCACAAAACATTCAATATTGAAGAGTTGAAGTAATTTCTCACGGTCCAATCTCTATGGCAATCTAAGACAAACAAACAACAAAAAAGAGAAACCAGCCAACCGGCCAACTTTACGGCATTATTGATTCTCACATACTGTTTTAATAGAAACACGAAATCAGACAACCCCATTCAAAACTGCATAGATAATCAGTGGTTTAAGCACAATTCAGAAAACAAAAGCAAAGCATGTGTGACAGACCTTTTATCAGTTACCATATGCATAGTGAAAGGGGAAAGGCATCACAATCAGCTCTGAAGGTGTCAGAACATAAATTGCAGTTACCTTTATAACATAAACATGACAGTGGACTTAAAGCACTAGCAATGCATAAATTTTTTGAATGGCTTGCTTTTACATAATGACAATCAAACCGGGAAACTGCGCAGGTACGTTATCATTCACTTTTCATATCACCATATTAAAATTACAGTGTGGCACAATCATTTACAAAGTTTCATTTTTGTATAAATTATAAATATAAATAGACGTGTAATATGTACACTGACATGTATGTTTCATAACCTTGATGTGTAAACACGATATTTCCTGTATACGCACTTGGAGGCATTGTATAATCGGGCTGTATTAACACGATGTGTCAGTTGTTAAAGTACAACATTAATACATGAAAAAAATCAAGTAGCATGGAGACGCCAAAGTAATTCCTGACTGTTATAGGATGGATCTGGTAAATAAAGTTAAGATAACAGTGTTAAACAGTGTGCTCTTGTGGACTCCAGCATTAGGAAAAAAACAGCTATAACGAACAAAACTGTTTGCCTAACATCCATGCAAAAATCAGGTGCTACTAGAATTGACACGCTAAAACTCTTGGCCTTCGGTTGATAACAAACAAGAGCTTGTGAGTGATCGCAATGACAACATCATAAGGGCTTCCACGTTTCAAGTGGCAAGCTCAGTGCAGAATAATACCGGGACCTGCTAAGCTTTACAGATTTATATAGTGCACATTTACAGCTTCCAATGCCCCCCATCGTCTGGCCTCTATAAGCACTACCGCTGAGCTTGTGTACTGATCCTGAAGGTTTTTAAGATTTTTTTTGTTTTGTTGATGTATTAAGAGCAAGTATAATAAATTAGATTTAAACATAAGGACTGAAGCGTTGCGTCATATAGAATTAGTTATCTTTCATAGAAATTAAGAGTTGCGTCTCAATAAAATCATTCAGTTCTCAAGGTAAAAGTCAAAGAACAATGTAAAATATAAAACTTTTTCAATGGCTTTTTTGTGCATGGTTTACACACAAGCATTCAAGCGCACACACATCAACTCACCTGACGCTACTGTTTCAATGTGACAACACATACAAACAAAAAAACCTGTGTATTTGACTGAAGATTTCTAGCACTCATCTTAATTTAACATTCTCATTCTCACATGCGTAACTCCGTCGTCAAAAATAGCTGAATGTTGATTCATATCCAAACAGCCTTGTCCATCTTAGATTGTGATGCAAGGAGAGTACTGGGTTGGCAAGTCTTTTTTTTACTAATTAAATAAATCTGTAACCTCCTTGTGTAACCCCACAGAAAATTGGGTACCCAGAGAGGCAACTTGAATAAGCTGCCTTGATGGTGGTGATGTATGTCTTTTAAGACTGTCCAAATGGGTAGGGCCCATAGCAGCTCTGTGGAGACAAAGAGAGGAGAAAAATTAGCAAGTCAGACATAAATCCAAAATTTCCACTTTTCACCGCAACAAGTAAGTGTTGGCAACACTGTAGCTCTTTGCCACAAGTAATTGTGAATTAATACGTATTAAATGCATGTCAGTCTAACTGTGCTGTTTTCTTTTATTTTAATAGTCACTTACCTTTCACATAAAGACATATCCCTGTCTATAGTATAAGACCTCAATACAAACTAACAAATCACATCAGAGCAAAACTATGGCAAGAGGAAAGAAGTGCCTGTGGAGCTCCAGAGATAGAATTGTGTGGAGGCCCAAATATTAAGGAGGAAACAAAAAAAAGCTCTGCTACACTAAAAGTTTCCAAGACTACAGGGGCATCCATATTTATTTTTTTTTTAACGGAAGAAGATTGGAACAACCAGGATTCCTGCAGGCCATCACGCCAAACTATGTAATTGGCGAGAAGGGCCTTGGCGAAAGAGGGGGTCAAAAACCCAACGATCCCAATGGAAACCAAAGGCTTAAACCAGCGAAGGTACCAGCACAAACACACACTCAGCAAACCTCAGTGGAATCAGTGCAATCAGTCAGTCTCAAATAAAGCAAAGGAACAAATGGCAAGACATATCAAATGCTGTCACCAGTTGTATAGTGCAAGCCATGGTGCCAATTCCAAGAATCCGGTAACCATAAAAAAAGAACTTTTTTTATTGCACTTACTGATTCCTACTAAAACATTTCATGCTTCAACTATATGACACCAGCATGATACTGAGCTTCACTAGTGTACTGTGTTTCACCGACTGTGCTCTCCTAGCCCAAAAGCTGCATTAGTTGTGATGTTTAATATAATAGAAGCTTAACATAGCTTTATATTCGAAAGCAATGACCCAAGAAAACTTCTCTCTGTTACCACTGGTAACACGTGCTCTTTGCTGCTGAAATGAAAAACCTGTGATCCAAAAGGAAAGTAATCATTTTTACATTAAGCTTTTTTCCAATTTAAACCCATTATATGTAAAAGGGTTATTGTAAAAATGTTTACTTTGGACTACATGGTTGTTGTTTCAGCAGCATGGAGTGCTTTATAACGTGACCAGTTGTAATAAAGAGAAGTTTGGTCTCTATCTGAAACAAGGTCACTACTTTAGTATATTACCTACAATAACTTTAACATAGGAAGAAAAAAAGCTTGAGGTACAAAGGATTACTTTCGAAAATTATATATAAAAAAGACATCACAGTATTCCACAAAAGTAACATTTTTGTCAAAATATCTTTGTATTTTGTATTACATTTAACATGTAACAATTGTCTCATAATTTCAATTGACAACACTAGGAAGATACGACACTTTGATAAAATGTAAAGTACATCCTACAGCGTGTGTAACAGTGTAAATTTGCTGTGCCCTCAAAATAACACAACACAACCATTAATGTCTAAACCAATGGCAACAAAAGTGAGTCAACACCTAAATGAAAATGGTCAAATTGTGCCCAATTACCAATTTGGCGGTGGGGGTGGTTTGGGGCGGTGTCGGTGCTCAGACCATACGCCATATGTATCAAACTGGTCTACATGGCTACCATCCCAGAAGGAAGCCTCTTCTAAAGATAATGTATAAGAAAGCCCAAAAACAGTTTGCTGAAGACAAGCAAATTAAGGACAAGGACTACTGCAACCATGTCCTGTGGTCTGATGAAACCAAGATAAACTTATTTGGTTAAGATAATGTCAAGCATGTGTTAGCAACCAGGTGAGGAGTACAAAGACTCTTACAGTCAAGCATGGTTGTGGGAATGTCATGGTTCGGAGTTGCGCAAGTGCTGATGGCTGTTGGGAGCTACAATTTCATTGAGGGAACCATGAATAAAAACATGTACGGTGATGTACTGAAGAAGAGCATGACCCCCCTGTCTTTGGAAACTGAACTGGGCCACAGGGCAACGCTTCAACATGATAACCACACGAAACACCTCCAAGACTTGCTAAAGAAACTGAGAGTAATAGTAAAGCATGTTTCCAGACCTAAACCCTATTGAAAATCTGCGGGGCATTCTCAAATGGAAAGTGGAGAAACGCAGGGTCTCTAACAATCACATAATTCCAGTGGAAATGTGAAGTTCTAGTGAACTCCATGCCTAAGAATGCCTACGTTAAGGCAGTGGTGGTAAATAGTAGTGGCCACTCAAAATATTGACACTTTGGGCACAATTTGGCCATTTTCACTAAGGGGTGTATGTACATTTGTTTCCAGAGGTTTAGACATTAATGGTTGCGTGTTGAGTTTCGAATTTTGATTTATGTTATACAAGCTGTAGACTGACTCCTTTACATTATATCAAAATGATATATCTGTAGTTTCGTCCCATAAAAAACATATAATAAAATAATTACAAAACATGTCAGAAGTGCACTACTCACTTTTGTGAGATGCTGTATACTGCAAACAAATTTTGGAATCGAAATTTGGAATCAACAAGAACCTGGAATTGTTCAAATGAAAGACTGTCAAAGTATCATCTAATTATTGCTACCAATAAAATCCCAGAAAAAGTAAAAACATAATTTTTCCAATATTGCACAGTCTATTGCCAACCTTAGGACAAGGTTCACCCCCCTCAATTTTGTATAGAAATAAAAAAAACTTTTTTACTCTTATGCACAAATGTACAGAGGTAAGCATTTATTTAAAGCAGTTGTAACAGCAGTAAATACGTACCAGACAAGCTAGCTGCTGGCAAAATGACTAATTACGACAGGAACAAGGTTATATCTATACTAGTCACACTGACACAATTTAGTGCAACCAATTACCCTAATGCATGTCAGAGGAAACAAGGGTACCTGGAGTAAACCTACTCAGACTCATGCATACATGCATACACCACAGAGAAAGTCTGTGATCTGGATTGAACCAGGGATGTCAGAAGCTGTGAGGCAACTTTGTTAATCCCACGAATAATGGAACGAAAAACTACTTAGAAATTTCTTCTTGAGGAGCGCAGACTGCAACTGTGTTAAAAATGATAGTAGGATGAAATTATACTGTTCACAAATATTGGGAGATGCTTAAAAATGAAACATCACAATGAAATATCCCATATTTTTTGTTAGCAATGTAGTTTGTTTTGTCTGCGATGGCTAGTTATGATTGTAACAAGTCTGCTTAATGTATTGTTGTAGAAAAGGCACCTGTGTGCCGTTTCTCTTTGCTATTCTGCTTTGTTTGCTTGGGAGTTTGTGTTTGTGAGGTTGATCATGCTGGAGTGACTACTGTTAAAACTGACTGCATTTTAGCACCATATCGTAGCATTAATCAGACACTTTTACAATGCCTGCTGCCCTGTGAAGTTAGGAACTTTCCTTAGACACTTCCTAGTTATGATTCAGAAGAATGACAGATGGAAAAATAAATCACCAGAGAAACAACCACAGGGCAGTTGATGCTCTTGGTAAAGGGTGTTCTGTGAAATTACACAAGTTATCAATAAATTTCTCATTTTTGGACACAGCGTGTCGAGCTTGTCTCAATTTTATGTGCTATGCAAACGAAAGTCAGTGTGTTTATGACGGAATATGCTGTCACATAGTACTGAGCAAAGCGTGAAAGCAAGTGCTCAGAATCGTTTACCCCCCTTTCCAATTGTTCTCTTTAGGGCATTAGTGCTACTTGTGTTGTGTAGACTGTACATAGAACAAAGAATAGGAAACAATTTTGGATACAGAGACTTCACAGGAGCAAGCAAATAGCAAAACAAGCACTGCCTGTTAACCAAAGTACAAATATTATGCGAAACAGGGAATAAATACATTTTAAAAAACAATGTGTAACTTGTGCATGTACACATACATGGCAAATTAAAGGTGCAATCAGTCTTTAACACCTGATTTTTGCAATGGTGACATTGCATTGCAAAACATTTTTTTTTTTTGCCGAATGATTTCACTAAAGTTTGCTGCCTGTGTTTTTGTGCTAGTACCTTGGATAATTTAAGCCCATTGTGAACAGTGGACTTCCAAAATTGGTCATAATCTTCATATTCAAAAAGTTTGCAGATGCTGAAACATGTTCGAGCGCTCTATGACGTCAAATAAGTTGATTGCTGTCTGCTCAGCATTAGTTGCTGAACTGTCTGCCACCATGTGAGTGAAGATGAGCAAGATCTAGTTATTAAATCGAATGATGTAGACTGTGGAGACTTTAGGTGTCTGTATTTTGTATCCTAGCATTTTATTCTTTCATTTATAAACTTTACATACTGACTTATGGCGTGCATGATGCTGCATGTACTCAGTGAGCATTTGCCATAGTCTAGCCTTCCATGACACAGTCAATATATAAATTCTTAATGCACATTTTTAACTTGACTTGACATTGTGACATGCTTCATAATATCAGCACGCATTGTTAAATCAACAATTAAGACATTATTGTAGACTCCTACATGGCAGTACTAAGCAAATATCCTGCTACTGAAATGTTTCATTTATAATAAATAATATAATTTAGTTTATTTGATAAACCGATACAGACCTTGTTTAAAGTAAGTGCTAAAAAGCTTAAAGTTATAAATCCTTAATTTCTTTGGGGAGAGACAGATATTTCTGATTGCAAGTGTACACATACTGCTCTAGGAATGTTGGCCTAGAGTGTAAAATAGTCATCAACACAACCTGACTCATACAGGAGTATAACACTGCATTAAAGGGCTGGAAAGCAGTAGTGTAATAGGGTGTCATATTCCAACCCTAAAAACCACAACAACACAAGGAACACAAAGCAACTATCACCTGTGCACTCTTGTGCTTGTCATTCAAGTACATGTGCTTATCAGGCTAGAATAGTACTACATTGTACTTTAACGCATAAGGACAGATAAGAGATTTCTACAGGGTTACAGTTTAGGGTGTGCCATTAAATAACAGGTTTGGAACGGAGAGTACGCAGCAGACTTAATCCCCACTCATCCTGTGTTATCAGGATGACTCTGCATTTTTTTTTTTAATTTGAGGCCAAAACTATTTGATACAAAACTATGTTTAAATGTGTAGCTAACAGTGACTGAAAGTGGCTCATTAATGACACCTGTCAAACTTGAAGTCAGAGTGGCCATAATAATTACCAAATTCCAATAATTACCAAGTTGCAGGAACCTTGTCTAAAAATGAAGCTCAACTGATAAACTAGGCTGACTGGTTTTGATATGATCTTCTTTATTCAGAAAATAATTAACATACGAGGAAATAAGTACAAGCGAGAATTCTCTTTCTTAGATGACTAACCACACTATGACGTAAAGTCTCAATTTCCTGAATAACCAATCCTACTTCTGAGTAATGAGGTATACTCTCATAAGACAAGAAGATGCAAATTTCAGTTGAATCTAAATCTTAGATTTGACCAAGGAAGGAGGAAAAACAGGGAGAAAAAAAAACCCACAACAACACTTTACATAATACAATTTATAGCAATTTTTTTTTCTTACCTCACACAAACACCAGTATTACACAGTACTAAGAGGTTGGTTTTAATTATGCACAAAACAACTTAGTTCACAATTAGTGTGCACTGAAACCAATTAAACAAATTTGCACTTTTAATGGGGGGGGGGGGGTAAACT
>JAUZST010009145.1:0-38342 GCA_034779995.1 Parotocinclus haroldoi
CAGAAAGACATGAATAACCAAATAATAGTTCTTAACCAAACCTGTGAACAATGCTCTTGTTTTTGCAAAAAATTTGTACCAATAACTTGGTTTTATGAATGTGAAACTTGACGGTTTGATTTTTTCTTACATTGAGTGTATAGGGTAGTGAGTTGGTAGCTAATAAATACAAGGAACAATTGTTGTGACGGGTGCCTTATAAATCCTGGGCTAACTGTACACGTGCGTCTGAAGGTGGGTTGGTGTAAGGGAAGAACAGCATGTAAACTTTCCTCCTGAAAGTGAACAAAGACAAAGTGTCAAGTGACACAAAGGCAGAGGTGTTAATCACAGCTGTCCACTCTGTAGAGGATGTACTTCTGTCCTTCACACCACCTGTCAGCCGCCCAAGCATTGCTCCGTTTTCATCTTCTGAAATAAATATCAACTCCCTCACTCTGCCTTTGCTTGGAAAAATAGACCAAGACAAATGTTTCTCATTCACAAATAGGTTCTCTAAGAGCTTCTCAGAAGTGCTTAACATTCAGACACTGCCTCAAGTCTGATGTTGTGACCCTCCACTCAGGATAATGTAGCATTTTCAGAGTGCATATTAAACTCGCCCTAGAGGACACGCGCGCACAAACTGTCTTTTACACAAGCTGCCTTTAAGCTTCAGCTGACTGGAGCGTGGGAAAGAGGGGTCCAGGTGTGCGGATCAAAAAGGCGCTGGGGTATTGCAGCTTTGCCATGCTCAGATTTTCTTACAGTACCTTTACAGCATGTGCTGTCAGTGTCCATATTTCCATATAAATTGACAAGAGCTCAGAAAGGAATACAGGCTTGAAACACAGAACCGTCTAAGTTTGCTCACAGTGCTAAGTAAAATTTCACACTCCCTCTACAACAGGGTCAACCATCAGCTGCTAACACTTTAGTTACAAAAGCCGTGCATCTCAGAATAGTGACCTAGGGTCAGGGGTATGCCAAAGCCACAAACTAGGAGAACCAACTCACTATTCAGAGTGTCTTTAGTGTATATGAGTGTAATTACACACCATGGGTTGAAAATGAAGGGAGTGTAGCAGACAAATAGTCAAAACCCACTGCTATCTGTCTACATATACTAACAACAAGTCAGTGGTAGGTGGCTCTATTTCATTCATTTCATTGTTAATGAAGTGTATATTAAAATGAAAAATAAAAGCAGTGCACCACACTTATGCACCAAGTTAACTATTAAGTTAGTAAATACATTTCCTGAACACAGGAAGGCACGCTGTTTATTGAGCAGGTTATTGTTTTTGCATTATTCAGCCACGGGTTTCGTCAAGCAGCTGACTATGGGTATTAAACAAAGATAATTGACTGATGCATTAGAAGAAAGCAAAATTAACACACCTTAACATTTTCTGCTTGTCATTACTTGTCAATTGGAAGCTCAGGGAACTTTGTCAATACGAAATCTGGAAGAACAAGAGCAATTCTTAGAGCACTACCATTGACCAGTCAGGCACTTGAAACAATCCCACTACTGCCTAGGAGTAATCTTTTGCAGATGCAGGAGTGTTTTGAGGTGGTAATACAACTACACAATATAGTGCCAGCACACATTTTGCCCCTGCAGCAAAGTGAAATGGTCTATTCACAATGTATATGCAGGTGCATTGTATGCAAGAAGAGGTTAAAAAGCCCAGAGAACAAACCATTAATTTACATTTGCCCGTTTATACAACATTGTATGCATCTTGTATGTAATTTGTCCTAATTTCCATTGCAAGTACCTCATGTACTTCTGCTGTTTCTACAGCTAGACTAAAAAGGTATCACAACTAAAAATGACAAGACCAACCTTTAACGGGATGTGGTGGCTGAACGGTTAAGGTACTGGACTGTGGACATGAGAGACCAAGGCACAAATCCCAAATCAACCAATCTGCCACTTCTGGATCCTTGAGCAAGACCCTTATCTCACAACTGCTTGGACTGTAAGGTTGTCACTTTACATAAGGGTGTCTGAAAACAGACATAATTGTAAATTTATTTTCCATGCCTTTGTTCACGTTACACTGGACGACTTACGTTCACTTTTTATTTGGTTGTTATTTTGCATAGTCATTGTTATTCAAGATCATTAAAAGAAAAACCAAAAAACTATGACAACATCTTAGTATAGACACATTAAATTGTCAAACATACTATTTATTAATGTATTACTTAAGAACTCCAAGTAAACTGCAGTTGAATGGATTCAAAGTAGAACCACATTTAAAAATGGCCCTAAATCAGACATGCCTAATGTGCATGATACAGAAACCACAAGTGACTACCAGAAAAAAAATTAAATAAAGAAAATACACCTAGTTCATTTGTGGGGACCAAACCCTTAACTGTCCTTTAGGGCAGCACTCCCAAACTCATATACCAAACACCATACTCTTTACTGATTGAGACCACAGGGATTTCCCCTCCATCTGTGCCTTAATGGGCTACCCCACGGGTGCTCAGGGGAGAGGTAAACCCTGGACTGGCTTACTTTAAGTATACAGGGGGTAGGGCTGAATAAATGACAAATGACTTCCCTAACAGTTGGGTTCCATCAAAAAAAATGAAACTGCCCCTATAAGGAGAAATGAGGAATTGTTGAGGTTGGGGGAGGTAGTAGGGCCTTCCTCATTTAAAATACAATACCCTATCTGCCAACACCCATCACCCTGACTAGACAGAACTAATGAAACAATCTGGAATCCACACATACAAGGTAAAGTAAGAAAACAACATATCTACGAATGTACTACAAACAAAAAAAAAAGAGAGAAATATTCTCATATCACTTACAACAAAGGTGAAACAACTTCCATTTCCAAAACACGAATGTGTGCATGTATGAGACTGAATTAACTTTCTGACCCAATTGCTTTTTTATTTATTCAAGTATATACACGAGAATGCAAAGCTATATCATGCATTGTGTGATATTGTTACATTTCACAGGAAATTAAAAAGTATAAACCATTAACAAATGTACATTAATATGAATCAAAAGCTGTGACTTGGTGTAAATGAAAATAAACCATTTGAAAGACAAGATAAATCCTTCCTTAAACCTGATTCAAGAGGATACTGCACCACATTTTGTCTCCGTCAAGTCGTTTCAGGAAGACAGCAAAGCAATTACAAAGTCGACATCGCGTCATCATGACAAGAAGTCTTATGTACAGGATGTGCCATCTATCTTCCTTTAGCCTATTTACCTTAGCTCTCTGTGGGCATTTATATTATCTGATATAATACACCAGTCTTACCATGTTTCATTCAGCTCCCTTTTTATTTTATACAATTGGACAAAACACAAGCTGTGGTTCCACCATCACCACACTGAATGTAATACGTTTAATCAGATACTCTTGAGAAGGGCTTTAATTGGACAGGCCTATGCCTGAGGTGAAAGGACAGGTCCCAATTTGTCAGTTCTGCAATGAAGCCCACAGGGTTGAGGGACCGGGGGAAGGAACCAGATGCTCACCTTGTCCTTTGGGAGATTGGACTGGAGCTGTCACGCATGCACGCCCTAACATACACACAAACCCACACCTGACAGCAGTATGCATCGTTGATCGCCGTAGACTAGTGTAAATAGAATAAAAAAATGAAAGCAGACAGAACAAGAAATGAAAGGTGTGTGTATATATATATATAAAATTTATCTATTTCCTTCCTTCTTTTAGGTTAAATCTTGCATTCCTACAAAAATGTTCAATATTATCCGTTTAAGAAACATATTATTCGTATACCACAAGTTTCTTTCTCACCAGACTAGTTTCCTTTGTATTTCCACAATGATAGTTGTGTGGGGTAAAATATTCCTCAGTTTCCAAGTAAACGGTTAATTACTACAAAAACCTAAAATAATACTGATATACCCTGTTTACTGAATATTAAATATTACTTTCCACCAACTACTTGCATAAGCAAGAACTATACTGCTCCCAAAAAGTAGAGGATATACCTTTAGGGGGATGGAAAAGTTTCTACTTTGTTTAAAGGTTAAAAACGTTTAAAAGGTGAAACTGTCTTGCCTGTTCTGGAAATTGTTGTTTCTTCAAGTCGACTCCTTTGCTTCTGGTTGTGTGCAGCCAGCGAAGTATTTTAATATGCATGTTTATATTCCATTGTGGCAATTTTTATTTTGGTTGTATGCATGTATGTATGCTTGTTCTGTGCTGTATGGGATGCTGTGTAGATGGAAGCGCTCCACTTTTTTTTTTTGCTGTATCGATTGAAAACAGTTACATTACAGTAGCGTTAAACAATTATATGGATATGGTAGTGTCTGGTCAACAACCATTTCGGTCAACAGCTCGTTTTGCAGAAAGTACTATGGTTATCAAATGAATCAAATCTGTAGTGTGCATTTCACAATATCTATATGTCCATCTCAGTAGTTGTAGTTCTCAGTGCACACAAATATTTCGAAGCTACACATTACCTTTATTGGAAACCACTATCAAAAAGACCTCACACAACCAATATTTACCTCATAAGGAGAAGTGATTAAAGCCAATGCACACAAAAGACGAGTCATAAAATTCCATGTGCAAGGACAATCACACTAGCCTTTGCCCTTGAAAATGCCCCCACCTTAATGGTCTGATAGATGTTAGATTGACATGAATCAGACATGCAATAAATAGATGAACAGAAATGAAGAGGTGAGTGTATTGTATAAATGCTCTTTCAACTCATTAAGATGCAGTACTGATGATAGACGTGAAAGTAATAACGAAGAGTGGTTAGAGAAAAAAGGAGGGTGACTTTGGAAGGGATGTTCGATACAAGGAGAAACTGTTCTGCAGACAAATTATCTGTCCAATACCACTCCACCCTTTCACTTTCTCTCCTAAAAACTTCCAGCTTTAAAGCTCACACAGCGCTCACTTATTCTGTCTCGGTTTCCCTCAATCACCCTTGTCTTTTTCCAGCAGACAGTGCACAGCCCACATCTCACTGTTAAGAGGGCACGGCTCAAGAGCACAGGACAAGATGATACACGAGCTGATTTGATTACTCATGGCTGCCTGTCATCTTTCTTCCACACAACTCATACCTGGAGAGCAAGTCACCTTGGATTTACAGAAAAAGACAAAAGGCAGATAGGGTGAGAGAAAGAAGAAAAGAGACGGAAGGGAAGGGTAAGTGATTAAGGAGTAGGACAAGTGCAACAGAAGAGGCAGTGCATATGAAATGCTGGGTGAGTTCAAAGGGTGGCCAATATGAGGGGAAAAAACATTATCAATAGGAGAATAAAGACATTCAAGGTCGCATTCATTATTTTCCATTACTGGTCTATAAGATCCAATACGTGTCTATAAAATTGTGGAATTGTGGATATTTGTAACGGATTTCATGTATTAAAAAAACTACTGAGATTTTCGAGAATTCTACTAGTATTTGTTGCAGAATCTCACTGGCTGGTCAAATATTAATTAATGTTTATAAAGTTTACTAAACATGTTGTCATGGCATGCATGGTATAGAGTTTGTCTGGATCTCTACAAGAGGTGCTCAAATTCTGTTACTGTCAAAGCATCAAAATGCCCATGGTGACATTTAAAGTTGGTCAAGAGCTAGTTACGCAGTGCCACTACTGCATTCAGCAGGGTAATTAAGCTCCCAAATACACACACGCAGAAGCAAAGGACCCGTTTGTCTTTTTTAGCTCAGTACATGGATTTCGCAGCGCATGAATATCCTTACTCTGATATCAGTCTTTTTTTCTCCGTCGGCACATGCATGCAAACGTAACCCAGAAGTGCTGAGCAGAATCAAACATTGTTGCCAAGTCCTCTTATTCTAAGACACCTGTATCTCAGTCAATGAAATTGATTGGCAATCGGTCTCTCAGAAAGATGTGAGGTAAACTTACATTTTTAATATTATATAAACCAAGATGATATTATCTTTGTTTCTAAATTATAATTCTAGAGTTTATGCCGCATTTCAGAGTCTCCACAAAGTGTTCACTGGCTGCTTAAAATTTAATTACGATGTTGCCAGATCCCACAAACTTGTGCATAAATGCGCATGTATACGCATTAATTCTCTTGCAGGATCTGACAACCCAGAAATTGAAAACAGCGTCTGAGAAAAGTCTACCAAGCCTTAGTATAGGCTCGAGAAGATGATGAATTTTATTATTTAAATTCGATGTTAATGTCACATTCTCCTGTGAGATCAATGAATAAAGTGCAAATCCGATTATTGCCTGGATCATGTAATCCCGGAGGTTTCCCCATGTACAAGTACATGCTCAAGTACATCTAAATTCAGTGACTGGATTATTGGAGAGGGACAAAAAAAAATATTGGTCTTTCTACAGTTATCGGATTATTAAGTGTAAGTAAAGAATATTAGTGGGGAAATAACATATCTGGATAACCCAGCAAGTAATGGGTGAGGGGCCTGTATTTTAGGCTATGTCCAGAACATGGCCACCATTTTGAAAACCCCCATATCGGATCATGGGAGAGATTTTTGCAATGGGAACATGGTTATGCAAGACATCAAAGAAGACAATCGCTCAATCTCTTATATAACACAGACATTTCAAAACTTTGGTTGTTTGTCACAGGTACCTAAGGATTCTGATGTCTGGGAAACACAGCTGATATACCAGATACGCAGATACACCACCAATTTCACACAGCGCTGTTACATCAATCATAGACAAACCGAGACTGTGGACAACAAGCCACCTATTGGGTCTCCGAAGACCTCTACCGTCAAAGAAGCTTCAACAGCTGTTTTTGGCAGCCTTTGTGAAAAGTCCACAATGCAACACGTGACATGTCCTTTGTCTTTTGACTCAACCTGTAGATCTGTACGATGGTGTTGAGCATACAAATTGTAATAAGGGGGAAAGGTTTTCTACAAAACAGCTGTACTGTTAAAAACACTACTAAAGCCATAAATGGCCAAGAATAAGCATGCTAAGCTAAATGTACATAAACGCGGAGTAGTTATTAGCATTACTGAAATATGTGACCAAAAGAAACAGGACTGATTATTTCACCACAGCCTGGGTGTGTATGCTCACTACTATCACAATGATCTCTCGAGTCATCTGGTTGCATAGCCCGTGGCCTTACATTCATGCTACCTGTACATTGGGACAAAATGGGCTGAAGAGAAAACAACGTTCCTTTTCATGGGCTGGATTATGTGGTGATAGATCACTGAACATTCCATACAGCCTTACAGGGAGAGGGACTGGCTGTGTATACGCGTAATAATCGGTTTCCTTGGGGTGTTGGATTTCTTTGAAGTGAACAGACCATCCTTAAGATTTCTCTAAACACTTAAGGTTGGTTTAACCTTCACTCAGATGTCCTTTTCCAAAGACTGAAAAGAAGCAATGAACAAACAATATCTCACAGTGAGTACACCCCTCACATTTCTGTAACTGTTCTATTATATCTTTCAGCAAATTTATAAATGTTATACAAGCTTTAGATGGAATACTCCATAATTGTAGCAAAGTATCATATCTTCAGTGGTGTCCCATGAAAAGAAGCAATAAAATAGTTGTGAGGGGTGTACTCACTTTTGTGAGATACCATACAGACAGTAGTCACGTTTTCTATCAGCGACAGCTTTTCATTATTTAAAAACTGTATTAAACACATGACAAAATTGATCTGTTTTGTGTGTGTTTGTGCTTTTACACACTTGTCAGCAAGTGCGTGTAGTGCAGCAAAGTATTTGTAACAGCATGTGTGCTTTTGTGCAAGAGCAGCTGAGCAAACACATAGATAGGACAGAAGGGCTGGTCTCAGTTTACGGAAACCTCCTGATGTACAGTAGCTGCCCCTGAGATCAGCCAAGCGCACACACCCATCATTGTCATGTACTCAAACACAGGTAATGGACACAGGTGGTGTCTCACCTCATAAACACTCATGTTCTGACAGTTCAAGTAAAAAAAAAAACATCAAATCAGTGAAAAGAATTTAACTCCCCCAATTAACATAATACACGGTGCATATGTAAACACTAAAAACAAACAAAAGAAACTCCCTAATAGAACGGATATGTTCTTTATATTTATCACTACTAAAATCTGATCCATTTAAACAGAAAGGTAACTGGTCATGATGGTTAGTTACAGTCTGTATTAAGAAAGAGCCAAATGAGAGAAGACTGATCTGCCAAGACTACACCCAGGGGTTGACGGTGTTTACCAATTTGCAGTTACGTTTATGTTCTAAAAACTTTATGTGCACACTATAAGACATTTCCTGACTCATGTTTATGCTCAAGCAGTAAAAAAGAGGAATGGTAGCAATTTGGTAGTTGAAAGTAAGCAAGCACTAGAACTCAGCAACCTTCAGAATGCTGGAGAACACACACCCACATTTTCCTATCCATGAACCCAAAAACGCTCGCATATGAATAAAGGGGGTGGCATGGGGGGGGGGGTTGGGCGTTGGAGAATGAAACAGAGAGACAAAATAAACCTTAATTGCAAGTGTGCGAGCCCATGACCTGGGGTGTATGCAAAGAGCATGCACTGGCATACATACAAAAAAAGAAAAATGAAAAAGGATCAAAAACTAGTTTTTATAAGCACCACCAAAATAAAGCATGGAGAAACAGCAAGGGGGAATGGGAGGAGTGCTAACCAAAGGAAGAGGAATATAAAAACAAACGGATAAATGCTACTGTTAGGAGGCCACCCGTGCCCTCTCTACAGGGTAACTGAAAGCAGACCTCAACACTCGAAACAGCTCTAGAATAGTGCAGGGCTGTGGTTACGGAAACACATTTGTCATAAGTGTTGTGTTATGGATAATGCGTTTTTGTGCCAGCGTCTGTCTTCAGCAGATGTATAGTTGTCCAGAGAGCGCTCACTTTTAAACATGGAGGACAGATTGGGACTAACGGCAAAATTTTCAACAGAAAACACTTCAGTGCATGCCATGCCACAACATGTATAGCCACTAAAACTGCATATGAACTGGACTCTTTAAAATACAATTTATAAATACAAAAATATCAAAAATGATCTTAACTACTGGAGTTTCTGTAAATGTTATGCACATTAAAATAAGGTGAAAGTTCTTTTTGACCAAATCACTGAAATGCAAACAAAATGAAATTAATAACTGAACATACCTCCTTTGTTCCCAATTCTCTTCCAGTTTCCCCTGTAATCAGGAACAACACATTTCTGTGGTACACGTCCAAACCTACGAAAGGAACGCAGCCATTTAGATTAAAAGGAATGCCTTGTTTAACAAAAGTGCACGTTATTACCTGATTATTTTAGGTTTGCACACATCAATAAGGCAATCAGTATAAAATGGTAGTGAGCTGTTTCCGCATGCTTACGGATAAGTTATCATTTTAAATTATTTAAATGATAAAACTATTAAACTCGAACCAGTTACTCTGAAGCAGTAATATGAACGGTACAAAGCAGTATATTATTATGCTTTCTAACGACCTTCACATTTCTGACTCACTAAAATCTGGTAATCATGTAATTATAAAATAATAGAACAGTCTGCATAAAGTTTAATTAGTAGGTGCCCACTTAATCCCCAGGTGGGAGACACACACACACACACTCGAATCCGGTTAATAGGACCAGCTGCTTATTCAGACCAAATCCTAAAGTACTGAAACAAATCCTATTATATACATGTAATTTTATTTGCTTATTTGGACCAAAATTCCGTTTAATCGGACCAAAGAATGTGAGAGTGAATAAGAAAAAGAAGCCACAAGTCGCCACTTAGAGCGGATACAAAGCGTGTCAGCGAGATTTGGGAGGATTCCTGGCCTTCCCAGGAGAATTTATGCTTTTATCAAAGGTCAGGAAATCTGAAAAGTTGTGTTGACAAGAACAAAACCAGCAGTATGTGAACACGCCCACCACTTTCCTGATTTTGTTGTTGTGATTTTGTTCAAGTCCAGTCCGTCAAGAGACAAACATTAAACAATCAAACATTAACTGGAATTTAGTAAGAACTAGTTTTTTACAGTATTATGCTTCGTTGGCTGAGTATCTATACATTGTGTTGTAGATCGTTTCGAAAAACTTTTTTCGTAGTTCGTAAGCAACAGTAGTTCTTGTTTGTACGTTCGCTATACGTGTATAATCACAAAATAAAGGTTTAATAAACATTTATTATGTTACATAAATGATAGCAGGTCGCGTCTTGTAACATAGGGCATGTTTGTTTAATCGGACCAGCCGGTTATTAGGACCAAAACGATCGCGATGTGATCCGATTAACCAGATTCAACTGTATTGTTGCCTACCATGTGCATCCTTTTATAGGAACAGGATACCATCTTCTGATGGCTACTACTAGCAGGATAATGCTCTAAAGCCCAAATCATCTTAAACTGAACATGACAGTGTGTTCACTGTTCTCCAACAGCCTCCACAGTCACCAGAACTCAGTCCATTACATTATATTTAAAACATTTAGCAGAAGCCTTTATCCAGAGCCTCTGCTGCATACTGCCCAAGCATGATGGAATTCTTTTTTTGTACATATTTCAAGTAGTGCATGGCTCCAGCAGGGTCACCCATTATGTAAAACCCTCTCTTGCATAGATATAAGCACAGGTACAGGCTACCTGCAGGGCGTTTCCGCCTGACGCACCTCCAACAGTGCCAAAGGGGGGGTAGTTACAGGGTCATCAGCCACCCTTCATTGATGTTTCGCTCCATTAATCCCGGAACATCTCACGGTGGTGGAGCAACGACAGGGACGTCTCCCTGCCGCCCCCTGCTGCTTCCCCTAGAACCCCTGTTTTCCCCACGACATGTCCTTCCTTCTCAGCCACTTGAGTGCCTTCTTCATCTTTGTCCCGGTTACTCCTACGTTCCTCAGGAGGCTCTGGGTGGACGTTCCGATAAACCCCCTGCAGCCAACCTCCACAGGGCAGATAACGGTCGACCACCCTGCCTCTCGACACTCAGCTGCCAGCTCGGTGTATTTCTCTTTCTTCCTTTCCAATGCTGCCTCCATCCCTCCCTCCCAAGGGACCGTGAGCTCTGCCAGGATCACTGATTTGACCGAGGGGGACCACAGGATGATGTCTGGTCTCAGAGAGGTCGTGGTTCTCTCTGGAGGGAACTTGAGCTGCCGATCAAGGTCCACTCTTAAGTTCCAGTCACATCCAGGTGTTAACAGTGACCTTCTCTCCCTCTGGGTGATGTTCTGAGCCCTTTGTTCAACAAAATAGATCAGCTTTGGTGCTATTGAAAGATGGTCTTTGGCTACTTCCAGCCGTCGTACCTCAAGAACTTCTGCCAGTTTCCGCAGGACCTGATCATGCCGCCACCTGTACCGACCCTGAACCAGGGATGTCTTGCAACTGGACAGGATGTGCTGAAGACTTGGGTTTGGGGCGTTGCACAGCTGACAGTTTTCCTCAGAGCCGTACCACCGACTCAGATTGCTGGGGCTGGGGAGGGTGTCGTAGGTGGCCCGAATAAGGAAACTTACCCTTGCTTGAGGCATTTTCCATATATCGGACCACTTGATGGTCCTGTCGAGCACTCCTTCCCAGGTTGTCCAACGTCCTTGCTGCCGCTGGCTAAGCGCTTTGACCTTGTACTGCTCTTCCTCACTCCTAACCATTTCTTCAATTACCAGGTCTTTTCTCTCCTTTCTTGTGGCTTTTGACCAAAACTTAGGGGCTGATCCCCACCCCAAGCCAGCTCTCCCTGACTGTGTCCTGCCAACAATCTCTCTGTGCATCAACCTGCTGATGGCCTGGTCAACAGCCTCTTCAGCCTTCCACTTGCGTCCTGTTCGGACTGGTGCCTTGGTGTTTCTTACAAACAGGTCAGTAGACTCTCTCAGCTCTAACACAAGCCTCGCCTTCTCCTGTCTGTAGCCCAGGTTGATGGACTTCAGTGGCAGCTGGAGTGTGTTTTTCCCTAGCAGGCCTGCGTTGGAAAGGCTCCGAGGTAAGCCAAGCCACTTGCGAATGAAATTGTTGGCCTAGGCATCCATCCTCAGTACTGTGGATGTAGTGATCTCACACAGCTTCAGGGGCCACATCAATTGGTAACACCAGACCTTAAGCTTCCCTGGAAGGTAGCTCTTGTCAATCCTCTCTAGGCCGTCAGCCAGCTGTTCCATGACGGTGGCAGGCATTATGGATATCAGACAGATCGGCCGTGTACAGCCTTCCCAAGCTTCGGACAGGTTGATCAGCCAGCAGTGGAATCTTTTCTCCATCTACTGTGAAGGAGATTGTGTCATTCCAGGCTCCCTTCCGGATTGAGAGACTGCGGGACTTTGCCGGTTTGATTCTCATCCTGGCCCATCCGAGGAGTTCTTCAAATCTCTTTAGGAGCCTGGCAGTACACACCGCTGTTTGGAGAAGACTTGTTACATCATCCATGTAACTCCGCAACGACCTGACTGTGCTCTTACTCCTCGAACCATCTGCCTACCACCGATCAAAATGACTTCAAAGGCTGCCGTCAAGAGGATGGGAGAGATTGAGCAACCCATTGCAATCCCTTTCTCGAGCTGGTGCCAGCTAGTGGTAGTTTCTTGTGTGATGTAACAGACTTGGAAACTGCTGAAGTAGTTGGATACCAGGCTCTGGATACAGGTTGGGATATGGAAGAACTCCAAGGCAAAGATGATAAGCTGGTGGGGGACAGAACCATAGGCATTTTCCTGATCCAGCCAGACAACGTGCAGATCTGACTTCTCACGCTTCGCTGTCTGAATCTGGTCCCAAATCATAGTTGAGTGTTCCACACAGCCAGGGTAACCTGGGATGCCCGCCTTCTGACAGCTGGTGTTGATATGGCTGTTTTCTAGGAGGTAGATGGTCATTCTCTTCGCTACCACTGAGAAGAAAATCTTCCCTTCCACATTCAGTAGGGCAATTCCTCTGAACTGGTTGATGTTACGGGAATCCTGCTCTTTTGGGATGAAGGTCATCACTGCTTTGGTCCACTCTGATGGAATGGTTTGGGTCTTCCAGGCAACTCTCATCAGTTTCCAAAGGAGCTTCAAAACCATCGGGCAGCTCTTATATACCCTGTAGGGCAGACCATCTTGCCTTGTCTACCACCTGCGTGATCTCAGCCCACCTTGGTGGTGTCGTATCGAACTGAGATTCAGGCTCAGCAGGGCGGGGCAGGTGTCGTGGCGAACCAATTGGGACGTTCTTCTCTTGGTCACCTAATTGACTTTTCATGTGCTCCTCAAGCTCCTGTGCAGTGGCTTCTAATTTCCCATTCTGTTTCTCCTCCAAAAGGCTCTCGGCAAACTTAAAGTGGTCCCGGAAGAATCTCGCCCTCTCTTTCTCTTTCTTGCTTCTCCGTTTCCGGATCCGCTCGGCCCTCCGCAAGTTTGCAAGCCTATTTCTGATTTGGACCCAGAGTGCCTTCAGACCTTCTTTCTCATTCTCTTCAGCTTTCCTCCAGGACTTCCTGAGTGGCCGCCTCTCCTTTACCAGCTTGAGAATCTCCTTAGCTCCCTGTGGGTGTTCTTCCTTCGCACCATTACTCCCAATCTCCCCTTGCCTTCTTCGTATATGATGTTACGGAAGAGGTTCAGCTTGGTGGTTGCGCTGCCTTGTAGAGATTTTCCAAGGATGGTGTGCAGATCTTGGTCAAGACTTCTCCATGCTTCTTTGTCATTGGCTTTAGGCCACTTGACCTTGGGTTGTCGGATCGGTCTCTCACTTGTTGCTTGTGTTGGGGGTTCACTGCTAGGGGTCTCTTCCTGATGCTCATTCTGTGGGGTGAGCACTGGGTGTTGTCTTTGCTCTTGCTGCTGGGAAAAGTGCTCTTCACCCTGGTCATCTGCAATATTGGGAACAGCAGCACTTTGGTGCTCAACCGGGCTCTGTCTCCTGCTTGTCTGATCTGCTGACGCAGTGCAAGATTGCATGTGACTCATCCCTCCGCACTTCATCTTCCCCTGGTGGATACGCAGGCCCCTATGAGTCGTTGACCACCCGCATTTTCTCGGGACACACACACACACATACATACATACATACATACATACATACATACATACATACATACATACATACATATATATATATATAAAAAACTAAAATGTATGGGTTTGTTTATTTGACGTGGCAATCGGCATCAGTGGCCATCTCAGCGACACACTCAAGGTTATATCTACACACAATGTTAAATCAGAGCTAGTTACACGCACACAAACCAATTTTAGAGTAAAGAATTAACACACGTCTTTGGCCTGTGGGAGGAAACCGGAGTACCAAGAGTAAACCCACAGACACAGGGAGGACATGCAGACTCCACACAAAAAGGACCCAGACTGCTCCAAGCAGGGATTGAACCTAGGACCTCTTTCCTGTGAGGCAGTGGTGCTACCCTCTAAGCCACTGTGCCACCCATATGAATGTATAGAAGTAACCACAGGCTACACTTCAATATAAGGTCACATGTGAATTATGAGCTTTAATATTTTAATGAAAAACAGAATACCATGACAGATCAGTCTTACACGGTCATCTGCAAAAGGGTTTACGGTGCTTGGCTGCATTTAGGCTTAATCTCTAGGGTTATGACATTTGAAACAGAGTTTCTTTGTGCTTCAGCTCCAGAGAGAGAACAAGAGAAAGGGAGAATCTTAATGACTGTATATAACTTACTTTGTGCACAACTCTCTTTCTCCTTAATTTTACTTTGTCTACTTATTATTAATATTGATCTTATGATCTATTATTTAGCAACTTCAGCATCTCTTATTGTTAAGCCTCTCCATTTTATCCAGGATGGTGTTGAATATACACTGCTCACAAATTAGTGGATGTTTTCTATAAATGTTGGAATAAACCGAAGTGAAACTGAATTCAAAGAAAACCCACACTGACAGGGAGAACAAACTGCGCACAGGTGGAATGTGCTCCACAAATCGATCCAGGGATCTTCGGAGGTATGAGGCGACAATTCTAACCACTTGCTCGGTCTGCACCACTTGCAAGCGTGAGACAGATATTGGCATAGCACTTTTACCCTCTTAAATTTTGTTGGCAGCCTACCACCGTACTCACATTTTCCCATGTGCCTGTCTAGCACATTGATTAATCATTTACTATCTATGCTGGAAAAAGGCGAGATTTAAATCTCTGGAGGTCTGACCTTATGCCCAAATCAAAAATTTGAGAGGATTTTGGAAGTAGAACTATAGTAATCCATGAAGCTGATAGTCTACATAAGCAGTCCTGAATTCCTGGGTGTTTATCAATCCATAACAAGGCAAAACAGCTACACATTTGCTACTTTCACTACAATTGGGAAATATTCAAAAGGTCAAACCAAGTGCACAATAGACACAAAGTTCCTGCTTAGACCCCAACAAACCTGCTCATGATCACGCAAATTTATTTATGGATTAAGAAATGCTCCCTGAAGGGAAACCCAGTCCATCATATGGCCTCATACGTACATCCTAACTTTTACATTGCAAATCCAGCCCAGGGTTTAAATTGAGATCCACAGAATGCAATGAATAAAGTTGTAAAATTAACAATTATCTGGAACATCCTAATGCTCAATTTCTCATGCTCAGCTTGAACTTTAACAGGTTGTGTTGACCATGTAGACATTCTTAAATTTATCAAGTTGCTGCCATGTGATTGGTCAATTAGATATTTGTGGTAATGAGCAGCTCAACATTATTTTTTTTTAAATTAAACTTGATACAGATTTGGAACAACAGGCAATTCATGGCAACAGTGTAATTTAGAATAGTATTCTTGTCATCCCTGATTAAAACAAGTAGTATGTCTAGTTCATGTGAAGAAGAGTTCATAAAATGTTCTTTTCAAGTTTTGCCTGGAGTTAACCAAATTTTCATTAAACCGAACATTCTATAAAGGTCACTAAATATACTGCTTACAAAAATTAGGGGATATTTTATGTGTGTACATTCCATAAAACTTCTGAATAAAATGTTAATTCATAAACCTCAGAATAAACTAACATACCAGAGATATTAAATCCTGAGTAAGCCCAAGTTTCATAAATGGAATAATAATAATAACCATGCACACTTGTGGATCGGATTACCTTCACAGATTGAATCTTTGCAAGTGTATATTCAAAGAAATTTACCTGCAAAACCAATAATTTAACACCACATATATAATGGATATAAGAGTAGAAAATGGGGTGGGGCATTCGACTAATCTTTCAAACAAATTAGGTAATGTGCTGTACAGACACACCCCAATATAAGATGGAGATAATGTTCCAACTAATCCATCATAAGTCGGATTTATCATAAACGGAGTTTAATATATATATCAAACACACTTTACACTTCCAAACCACTTGATTTCCTGGCACACTGATCATTCCCATCAGAGGACTTCCTATGGGTACACAGGACTGTGGCCACCACTACAGTAGTAATTAACAAAGCTTATTTTAGAAGTAGTTTGTTCGTATTTAATACCTCATTTTAGTGTTATAAAGGAAGAAAAAAAATATGCACTTTCCTTTACTACATTTCCCAGCACCCACCACCACTCATGTTGACTTCCGCAGAGTGCAGAAGAGTACTGGCTGTACTGCATTAACAGTGTATGGGAAAAATTCCAAATTAAAAAACGGAATATGGCATCTGCTAAATGTGTATTTTTACACAGGTTTATTATTGGATTTCCATCGTATATTCGAAATCATAAGCTGGGCCATATAAAAAATGGGAAGTAATTGTAATGGGAATTAACTCAGTTTACAAGATAAACAATAATTGTAATGGTGAAAAATTTGCCTGTACACTTTTGACTTGCTTCACCCTCCAAGCATAACCCAAACCTTTCACATCCAAATGCTTAATTGCATTGTCTTTAGTTAATTGTCTGATCCTATGTATTCTTGTTTAGGGTTGTGCTTGTGGCTTTTTGGTGATAAACATGACAAATTATATGGTTGTAATGATGTCAACAAATTCAGATTAAGCAGTATCATAAAATAAACATACAATATTCATTTGGAAATACCCATTAAACAGAAAATTTGATGGTTCTTCTGTTTTGTTTTCCAGGGTTAACAGGCTAACTCTTTTTAAAGAAAAAGCTCTTCTAGTTTTCAAGATTATCTTAAAAAGAGATGTCATTTTTGGAAGCTTCAACTATGACATAAAAAGGATAAATTGAAAAAATAAAACAGCAAAATGAGTAGGTACTGACAAGTACAAAGCATATTGTTTATTCGTTTAATTACTAAAGTCAATTGTATCATGAGATCATGCTAAATAATGAATTCAATACATCAAACCGATTTTATGTAACTAAAAAATTAACAGCATGTCTCAAAGTCTAGAGGCTTTGCTGAGAACATTGGGCATTAAGACCGTGACTGTGGTAGCCTAGCAGTTAAGGTACTTGACTCTGAACCTGATGGTCCAGGGTTCAAATCCCACTTCTGCCAAGCTGCCACAGTTGGGTCCTTAAGCAAGACTAAGCATTGCTTGAACTGTAAGACTGTATGAGTTGTAAGTTGTTCTGGATAAGGGAGTCTGCTAAATGCCATAAATGTAAATTGCTGTCGATGTTGATTTGTACATGGAACATTGTACAGTGCAACACTAAAAGAGCTGTTTAGAGGTTTTCACCTATAAATCCCAAGCAAAGCCATCTGCCTTCAACATCTTAATGTGGCACTCTGTGGTGCGTCCTTTTCATCAATAAAGCCTGTTTAATACTCTCTCTTAAGCTGTGGTAGGATTTGTAAGGTCGCCGATGACATTTAACCTCTAAATCTTTAAATGAATTGGCAGCTGTGACCACAGTAGTCACCCTGCTACAATCTCCTAGTGCAAGAAACAAGGGTAAACAAGGGCCATGTGTAAAGTAATAATAATAATAATAATATTGATTTCATGTGTGTAGTCAATAGCTCTGACATTACTTCATAAACCTGATGTCTATAATGAACATATGCTAATTAACATGCTTCGGGTACTGACGGCTTAAAGTGCATGTTATAGCTAGACGATAAAGTTGATTCTTGTGCTTGCCAGGTTTCCATCTAACACTCAAAGGAACCCATTGTCAAAATGTGGAGTCCAACACCTGTATAGTTAAAGCCACTGCTATATAAATAGTCCAGATAGTTTAGACATCTGTTTTTTTAATGGGAAATAGACACTCCATTTACACAAATTCAATACCCCACTTACTGTAAGTGTAATATAGTGCCACTAATGTAAACATTAAGAAGCTGTTATACCTCATGGTAAGGAGCTAGTGGAGGGTGTGTGTAGAGGCAAGAATCTATTTTTAAAAACCATTAACTTCAGCCATTTCCTTATCAACATTTATCTTGTGTTAGCACATGAAAATACCTCATAGCAAGCATTTAGAGAGCAAGCTATGACTCTATATGTATTAGCTACTACAGGTACTCCCTGTTTGCATATTCAAATGCATATTTGGCAGAAACCGCATTCTGAATTTTAAATTTCACAGTACAATCCTCTCCCGCAGATACAGGCACCTGGACAGCAATGCCCTTAGCCTGCCAACGCCACCTTGTTTTTGTTTCCCAATTTGAATACATTAATGAATTACAAGATATTCAACACTACCATACAAGTTTTGTGTTAATTACAATTTTATAATATTATTTTGATCATATTAATATAATAATGTAAGTGTTTTAAGTGTGTTTAAGCTATACAACAATAAACTTAATAAATTGCTCTGTTTACAATACATTAAACTTGCAAAGGATTTGTCAGAATGTATTAAAGGGAATCACATGTATAGGCATCTCAAATGTTAAAATGTTTAGGGGGGCCTAAAATGTGTCATAAGACATTTCTGGAAGTTTATGAAATATATGATAAATACATTTTCAATTACAAAGTAAGTGGAAACTGTCTACTTACTCTTTCTAGATAGCTAATGAATTAGGTTAGGAGTTATTAAGTAAAAGTTTATGCATAATAAAACAACAATCATTTAAACACAGACCCAAAACAAGTTGAAGCAGCATTTAACATTTAGATTTGTGTATATATGTAGTGATGCTTTTAGTCTGGAATTTTTACCAGCCCTTTGAAATGTGCATTCCCATGCGCACGCATTGACAGAGTGCCAAGCTGAGGCATGCTATTGGCCATCCTTATAGATTTTATATACTGGGTGACAACCGCAATTAGTTTCACTGCTGTTGTTAAACCAATGTTCTCACAGAAATGTTAAGAAGTGTTGGCTTGACAGATGTCCTAGCAAAACCCACCTAATGAGCTGAACTTGACCACACAGATTTTATTGAAGACTACTTCAGTGAATAAGCACAATTGTGTTAAAAATACAATAAAAATGACTGTTGGCTATAAGAGTTAGGAGGTTTATGCATGTGCAAGTCCATAGCAGTGTAGATGGTTTAGGAGACCTATACGGTGTTCTGGTAACGCTACACATTAGCAATGTAGAAACTGAAGCTCATGTATTAGAAAGAAATGCAGTGGAGACAATAACCACTTTTGCACCAAACACAAAAGTGTACAGGTATATTTCATAATGGCAGATAAACTCACAGGGACTTGCATCTGAAACAATCACCACAAAGTTGCATCACTACGTCTGGACCAATCTTTGAATATTTATTTCACTCACAGTTTCTACAGTATGTGCTGAGAAAAGAGAAGAAAGTCCTTATACATGGTGCTTTTCAAATTACATTCATTCCCAGTTCCTGGGATGCAACCACGTGACAATGTTGTCAGAGATATGGCGATGTTCCTCCAGTGCAAAAGTGTCAGTTGAAAAGCTAACTATACTACCTAGATGTGTACTTTAGAAAGGAAACCAGCATTTTAAAAAAATGTGCCGTTTTTAGCAGGGGTGTGTGTATTTGTACTTAGTTTCTTGCTTTCCACATGTCTTAAATAGGGACAAATAGAATTCAGAATTTGTGACATTTGTTTATACATCAATGTAAAGCTGCTTTGTGACAATGTCTATTGTAAAAAGCGCCATACAAATAAAACTGAATTTGAATTAAATGTCTACATTCAGCATTTAGCTCTGTTTAGCATTTGTTTGCTTTCGTGTGTAGGCACTGCTACTAAATATACATCACCCTGTCTAACATCATTAATGAGTCGTCAGCCAAGTTACCTTAAATACAGTCAACATATTTTGATATATTGAGGAAGTGGAAAGTGTTTTAATGTATCATACTGCAAAGAAACCCATTCTGCTGCCACTGTAGCATGATTCATATTATGAACCCGTTAGTGATTGTGGTTGAAATAGATTATTAATTACAAGCAACAAATACATACTTTTCTTAAAGGTTCAAGTTAAGTGTTTAGCATGGTTGTTACCATTTTGGTACAACTTCGAGACAGTCAGTCAGTCAGTCACTTCATTACCACTTAACCATGTATAAACCCTTATTTAAGCCACATTTTCCACAGCAAGTTAAGCCATTTCCTAAGCACGCTTTATGTAACAAAAGTGTAGCTGTTTACTCACTGTTTACAGTGAACGAACCAACAAACAAACACTAGTTTTACTAGTATACTTACATTATCCTCAGTCACCATCCTGTTCTGGAAAAGGACCAGAGGTGTGCATTAGCTGCCCTTAAATAATGCCTGGGCAAATGCAGACATGCTCAGTAGATCAGAATGGACCAGTCCATTTCAGGGGGTTGTTCAGATAATAAACAATCATTAATTTAATCTGAATTCAATTATCTGAATAATCTTGTATGTTTAAATTTATGATTTCAGCTTAAGTTGTACAATAAAAATGTATCTTTTTTAATTCTGACTTTATTTAAGTGTTTACATTTTCGATTATTGTTTATAGTAACAGTTGTTTCCCCCTGCAAAGGGTAAGGACTGGTAGATGCTGTTTAGGATAGACCATTAAAGCCTATATAAGGGTTCATTTGTAATTATTGTTATGTGCTGTATGGTTGGCTACTAGCTGTGCCAGTGGTATGGGTTTGAGGGAAATTGGTGAGTATCGATTTATGTTATAACAGGAAAAGTGATTTATAAGTGTAAAGCCAAAATGCATATATAGCCTAATTAAAATGTTTGGCAACAAAAATGTTTTGGCTGTGTACGCATGCACATGCCTGCTCCCTCCCTCCAGTAACGAGAATTGGAGTTGCTCAGCAGTCGTTGTTCCTCAATAAACCCCTTGCTTACTCCTGCATCTCTTCCCTACTCCATTTATTCACTTATAATTTCATACAGCCCCAAACATAATTGCATTTTCTATTTTCTGTTGACTTAAAAGGAAAACACTGCAGAGAGAAATGTTATTGCTTAATTTGGAATTATTTTCAACTTGAAACTTGAATGGCACTGCAATGAGCCTTTAAGTGTCTTATTTTACCCAGTGTTGAAAATGACTACTTATTATTCAGTGTGGGATGCACTCTGTCCTTTTAGAATTCATCTCCTATTATGCAGTAAGTTACTCATGCTGTTTGCTCTACTCTTCAATGACTGCTTGAATTAAATTACTTTTTATCTATTTTTATTTTATTACTGAGCTAGAATCCAGTAATGTATGTGAATTTGTGAACGTGTTTTGTTTTGTGTGCCATGAGACGTTATCTGGTTAACAAGATGGCATGATCAGTATCTAGTTGAAAGCAATGGTAATGAAAACGGTGTTTCAAACAAATGGTATTCCCACTTGCTTTCATAAAGGCTTGAAATGGAGACTATTGACAGGACCTTCGGTTTAACTTCTAGACCTTTACCATTGGAATACTGCGTCTCAAGCAAGGCTTACAAATATGTTTCAAATACATTTCATACAAGGAAGGATCTGTATGCGCCCTTTTTTAATCCATTTTAATTAATGATCCATTGGTTCCCTTCTGCCAGATTAACATTTTCAAACCCAGTAGACCCTGCATGAAATGCTCTCTGCTCCACAGTTCAGAGAGTACCCACCAGGAATTTCAGCAGAATTGGTATGAGCGGCCTTTAAGTACCCCTGCTCTTCCATCTCTGTAAAAGAACTGAAATGCTGCAAATGGAGATCCAGAAAGAGCATTTGCATAACTCTCAGTTAGACCTGACCTTTGGAAAAGTGAACCAAATGAGAAGCCTGGCCTGTTAGGCACCTCTAATGACATTCAAACATCATGGACTTCCAGCAAGGGCATGGATTTTAACTGTTAGCACTGAACTATTGACAGTGACAGAAAAAAAAATTTCAAATAACTCTCTAGGCTTTTACTGCAGTGGAGCGCAAACTGTATGGCATGCCTATGGCTGCAACTGAGAACAATACGGATGTGAAATATGAATGTGAAAATTTTAGTCTGTATAAGAAGGCCCGCTTATAGAAAATTTTAAATTATAGTTTCATTGGTGTGTTTTGCTTTGCTTTTGCTTTCTGAACAAGGAACAAAATAAACACCTTCCTGGATTAATTAATGTTATTGTAAGTACTGTCTTGTGAAATGTATCATAACTGGATGAATGAGTGGCAAAGGGGCATTACATACAGGTACAGATTATGATTGTGATCGTGTGATCTGGCAACCCATACAAGACTCGTTTTGAAGAAACCGTATTATGAATACTTTTGAAAAATGGAGAATTTGAAAGCGATATGCAGTATGATATTCTGCTGCACTTTCCTGTGCTAAGCACTGGAAACTTAGAAAAAGCTTAATTTTTTTTCTCAAATCTTTAAGTATCCCCATTGTAAATCAGGAACTATTGGCATTATGTTTGGTATTTGTTACATTATTTTTTACTTGTGTTCTTGTCTAGATCTCCTGTCCTAGCTAACGGTCACAGCCTACTTTGAATCCATTCCCAAAGCAAATCATGCATTCATCCATGATATTGTTTTTCCACCTAAACAAACTTAAGAAACTTGATACATAAGCAAAAATTCTACCAAACAAAATACATAAATAAGAATTTTAGTATAGAGACATTTTAGCCACGAAAGTATGCACTTTAATCAATGGGAAGATTGCTGCCAGAGAGCCAATACTGCAGTATGACCAGACTAGAAAGGTAAACTCTAATCCATGAGGAGCATGTATTGGTAGTATCAGCGACGACTAAACTCGTGAGTTTACTGAAATATGCATCACATAAGTGTGCAGTAGGCAGTAGATGATCTCTGTCTGCTTGACTAACAAGATCTAATACCAGATTTCCTATTTTACCACTTCTCTCTGGGCCTCCACTATGCTGGCCTGGAGATAATCATTTTCCCATAACAAACCGTGAATTATTATTCTTCTGCCAACTGATTCCTGGTCCGGAAAATTATGTAGTGAAACCCAATCGTCTTTCTCTTCATTGGAGCCGATTGACCACATAGAGTTTTAGTAATGAGTCTAAACGGAGCAGGAATTATTTCCCCAGCAGAGAACAGTGAACGCTGTTCATGGAGCAATAGAAATGCGAACGAGGTTCCGAATTCAGAGCTGACCAATTTGGTTCCATTGAGACTTTTGGTCACTGGTGGCAAGTACTGGTGCAGACAGACAGACAGATGCACACACATTGTGAAATAGTCCATTCTACCCCTGGATGTAATAATTTGAATTTTCTGTGATAAACAGTTTGTACAATCGCTCCATTTGGGGAGTGTTGTACGATTGCTACACGGTCAAGCTGGGGATATTAACTCGTGTCTGTTTAACAGGAAAGGCAGCCATCTGTTTATTTGTTTGTGTGCGCTTTTGTGCATGTTTTCAGCAACAGACTTTGATACAGAGCTGACTCCAGTTGACAAGCTAATCTTAAACAAGTAAATCTCCCACACAGCATAATGCCCTTGAACTTTCTACAAAGACATAGGTGGCCTTTTATTTTAAACTAGCCAGTCCCGAGGAAATGTATAAACATTCATCTTAAACCAAAGCCTGCAATGAAAAGTAAACAAATAAGTATGCAAATGCACACTTTGATATTGAAATTCCCAGACATTCAATAAATATACAATATAACTGCACCCCTCTGGCTAACTTCGGGCTGGCTACAACTGACGCACCACTTAGCGAGGCAGTGCTGGCATGCATGAAGCAAACCAAGGTGAAGATGAAGAAACATATATGGGTTGCTTGAGATTCCCAGGTGTTTTAATGAGCGCTTTAAATAGGTCCCCACTACTTATTCCCCTGAATTTCTTTTCTCCCCTACACACATGCACAGTCCCCAAGAGATGCTCAGAACACTCGTGATTTTTGTTCTAGTCTAGAGGTGAAGAAAGTACAACGGGTCTGTTCTACCTGAGCGAGTTGCTAAGCCTCCATGGAGAATAAAATCCACCTCTTCTATAACCACAAAAGACAAAGTACTCTGTATAAAAGTGCATGTCTCTCCCCACAAGGACCATCCTATATTTAGAGTGTTCGTCCTCTTAAAACATTACTCAGAGCTTGTTAAATTTCCCATGGTACTTTCCTAGATGAAGGAGATGTGTTAAGAATGTGATTTATTCCCAGACTTTTACCCCCCTGTTCTCTCGCTTTGGCAGTGTTTAGATCATGCATAAGCAACGTGGTTTTGTGAGGTTCCACATAAGCCCTCCGGGAGCGAGTGTAGTTAAGACATCCAGGTTATCCATTTAACACTTCATTATCCCTTAAATCTCTGGACGGTCCAGCAGCTAATTAATTTAATGATATTAATATGTCGCAATAAAAGGCAAGAAGGCTGGCGGGTATGGAACAAATGAACACGGCTAAAGTGAGGAAAAGAGCAGAGTGGTGCATAACCTCTGGGGTGTCATGGCTTAAGGCTAGATTTCCTCCAGGCCTGGCCACCGCGGTGCATGTAATTAGAAGAGGACATATTCAAGCTGTATGACTTTTAGACTTCATATCCCTCGCCGCACCTGAAGTATGTCAGCATCAGAGGGAGCTGTATAACAGGATTCCAAATTAAGATTTGTTTTTGCATATTTTGAGGGTGGAGGGTCCTTGGGTTGAAATATAGTGCGGTATTCTGTCCACATGCCACTCGTTCAAATGCAAAATGTGGCAGATCCATGCCATTCATAAGCAGCAGCATATCAGGTGCCTGTGTGCTGTGTTTTCAGAAAACTTGTCATCTTTTTTCATCTTCATGATAGGTACGCTAGCTCAGCATGATTCTTGCTGGCTGATGAATTATTTCCTATGGTCGTTCTGCATGCATACAAAGAGGAAACTAATCTTCTAGAAAAAACTAGAAACTGCAACCAGCATAAGTTGCTAGGTTATACAAATGTTAGTATTTATGTATGTGTGTGTGTGTGTGTGTGTGTGTGTGTGTGTGTGTGTGTGTGTGTGTGTGTGTGTGTGTGTGTATATATATATATAGTGTGTATATGTGTATATATATAATTTTTTTCTCTCCCCACTAGACTGCGATATTTACACTATGGACTTTTTACAAAATCTAATAATCTACAAAATCTTACAGAATTACAATTTTGTGAGCAGTATGTGTATACACTATACTATATATGTGTGTAAGGTATTTATATTTTTATTTAAATTCAGCTTTCAGATAATTTATGCACCACTGGGGAAATGTTTTCCAGACACATAATTCATGCTGTTACTGGAGGAGTCCAATTTGTTATGGCCAGATTGTGATTCCATAGCTTCTGCTGCTCATACAATAAAGACATAATTAACTTTTATTATGATCTGTTGTGAACTAATAGAAGATGAATTCTACATAAATGCCATATTAACAAAGCACATTATAAATCTGTGCAAACTCTGCTCAGAACTACATTGCTCACTGACTCTGTTGACCTTTATTTCAACCAATTGTGATAGGGCTCATACTGGTAATTGGGTAGGTAGGATAGGCTCATACTGGTAGGCTACATCCCCACAACTTTTTGTTTAGTTTAAACCTGTGCTTGGAATATTAAAGCCTTGATTTACTGAATAGTTGTGCATAAATATGAATAATTGAACCTTCGGAAAGTAATGTAAATTTCTCTTTTTATTACTGAACACAACACAATTTAAGATGTATGCTTTCATAAATTAAGGAAGCAAAATGGTTTGTTCCAATTCAAGCTGTGTATCAGAAAGTAAAAAAATAACATGATCCACATCCTTACTTGAAGCAGTTATTTGATCTAGCTGATGGTTGATGAAAATGTGTTGCAAGATTTGCGTTTGCAAGTATTTTTTTTTTTTATTATGCGGTGTAGTGTAGCATTCAAAATGAGGACCTGCACTAAACAATGTACAATTTTTTTTTTTTTGAAAAAAGACTTTTCACTTATTTATTGATGAAAAAATGTACTAATATTATATTTACTGTAACTAGTATTGCTAGTTAAGTATTAAAGCTAAGTATACTTAATACTTTAATACTAAGTATTAAACCTTTACTATCAATATCTTGTGACCTTTTTTGTGCAGCAGTAACTCACTATACAGTGGTAATAACTGTTGATCAATCCTGTCAATAGTCCACGAGGATTTCTAGCTCAATCTCTGACTCTGCATTGTTGGTAGTGGTTCTAACATGAATCATTTCCATTTCTATTGGATGTTTTCTATTAGTCAGGATATGTCCATTTGGAAAATATAACTTATTTTTATACTGTTTTTGGAAGAACATCTTGTGTGCTTACGGTCACCATCTTTCTGCATGACCCATATTTTCATGTCAGTCTACAGCTAGATGTCCTGACGGCTTCCTTTAGAATTAGTGTTGATGTAACCTTGTGTGTGTTGCTAAGATGGCCACTGGTTGATAGGAATGTAACACAATGATAACAAATGAAAAATCTTGCAAAACAAGCATGTAATGCTGGAGCAGAGCATGAAGACAAATGTGAGGAGCCTTATGATTATTCACCTTTATTAGAATGTTCTGTGAACACAGCAGGCAAGGAGTGACACACTTGAATTGGCAGGCTAGTGCCAGATCATGAAAATGTAAATAGGATCAAAACCGATGGAGACAGGAGATTACCGTCAATGAAAATTCACAAAGAGCTGTAAAATGCCCAGAGTTTAAATGTCACAGCTGGCTGAGGTGAAATGAATAACAAGTGTATCAAAGAATACTCCCAGCTTGAATCTGTTCATCTGGACATACGTTTTGAGGGAGAGATGTTTTGTCACTCACCTTATTCAGTCTCAGCTAGTTGGAGAACTTTCCCAATCTGGGGATTCTCCTACCGGGATCATTGAGCATGCATCAAGACATCGAAGAATACCGTTATATCAAAAGTCGATTAGTGGTCAAAATACCAGTCTACAAGAATTACACACTTTTGGGTACATTTTAATTTCATGTGACTAAAGCTGTCCAGTCAGCATGTGATAGTTTTTGTGACTTTTGCGTAAATATTTTGGCTTGATGATAAAATTCCAGTACATATTTTGAAATTAAAATGAATTATTCAGGGGGCTGGAACTGTGCGATAAGCTAATGTTTAAAATTTTGAGGACTTGGAGAAGGGACAGATGTTAGTAGTAGTAGTAGTAGTAGTAGTAGTAGTAGTAGTAGTAGAAGTAAGCTGTAGCAGCTAAGGAAAAATATACTGCAATCAGCTGAGACAAGGTAACACTAAGCTGAAGATTTGAGGACAGGACATGCAAAAGCAGACTATAAAAAATAGCATATCTAGAAATCCCTGTTGAAAGGTTGATCGTTGTCAAAAGAATGAAATCTTTACCGAATTTGTAGCCATCAACTTGGTATTTCCATGTCATGGTGAGAAGCCACTTTTTATAAGGATGTCACTTTTGTGCACTGACAAACCAGTGTCCCACTGTAGTTTAGAAATTTATTGCGTGCTGGAGCATTTGATGTTTTTGACAAATAAAATGGATTTCAATTGTTACAATGTTATGCTTCTGCTTTTACTCCAGTAGTTAAAATATGCTCTACTTTCAACAGCTACAATAGTCAAAACAACATTCACATTAATTCCGCTGTAATACTAATCCAAAAATTACTTAAGTGCTCAGTTAAACAATCTGAATAGATCTTGCAACATTGTGTCCACTTAAAGTCTAGGAATACATCATGTGCTAGTGCTTTATCCTACAGGCCACTTCTCCTTCTATATATTATATTATGCATTTGAGAAATACTTTTGGCCCAGTTTTGGATGAAAGTAAATGGAAGTGGAACCTCTAGATATTAACTTAATTGGTTCCAGAAGGCCTTTTGAACTCTGATTTGTTTGAAGTTTTGGCGTGCTCTTGTCAACAACATGTACATGTTATATAATTTCTATAACAACAAATATAATGGTGGCCTAAGACTTTTTCACAGTATTATACATGAAAGATACTCATGAGTATTTTATTTGCAAGTCAAGTCTTTTATTACAATACATTTCATTATGGTTAAAATGCATGAATGAAAATAAGCTACATCAATTACAAATCAAGAGATTGAGTCCTAAATGTTTAGTGCTAGTTGAGTCTTAAGTCTAGCCTGAAGTCACCTCTTGGATGATTTTAAGTGCAACTCAAGTACATCATCCTACATGGCTTCAATTTGACCCATTTCTTCCTCCACAGGGCCTCATTACAATTACTCTGTCAGTTTGTTCCTCTTCCGTAATCCCTGATGAGTTGACAATAGCTCAGGGCTTGAGTGTCGTTAAGATCTGTACACAAGGCAGGGCTTGATAGAGGACAACATTTTACATTTAGTCATTTGACATATGCTTTTATACAAATCTGCTTGTAAAATGTGCAAATGCTCAGTGATATAGAAGTGTAAATTTCTAGACTCAAGACTATTATTATCATTACTACAAGATTTTTTCAGTTTGATGCGAGGGATCTTAAAAAATAGGGGATATTTCCTAATGGGATATTTGGGAGCAGTATATTACCCTCTGGATCTCATCTCTGGAAGAGAGACGATTGGTAATGAATGGTTTGAGCAGAACTGTTCTAATAAAGAGCCAGGGCACTTAAAAAATGATATTCTTTCTTCAGAAATTCTGAAAGTTAGCAGTAAACGTTTAATTCAGATTTAGACAATGCTGTTGACTCAGATTGACCTTTTGGAAGCTTCCACCCTAAACAAGAAGCAACTGCATCTTAGAGCATGCTCATACAAGGACACTAGAGATGGAGAAACTGGAGAACATACATGGAGAAACCATACAAACTTCACAATTGTGTCTCTGAAGCTATGAGGTGATGGTGTTAATTACTGCACCTCAAATAATATCTTGGCTAGAGCGTTAATCCTGACAACTGGGTACTAGGGCAGACAACAACACAGACAAAAAGCCAGTGAATTAAAATGACATCGGGCATTAACTCACCCTTATCCCAATGCATTTTAGCTGGTCAGTCATCTGATGAGCATGTGGAGAAAATTTGAGTAACAAGTAAATGCATATGATCACAATTAATAATGTTAGTGATGTTCTGCTAAGAGCTGATTCTCATCCAGGATTACCGTCTTTTGTTTTCAGTGGAGTCATCAGACTCTCTTTACTAAATGTTGTTATGGGTTTTGAATTATGCAGGTAAAAGTTGATTTTAGGCTGGATTGATGAGCAGAGCTACAGGGCATGCCACACAAAACCACAACAGGCACAATTTTTTCTCATAATACAACAGCATTTTCCAAAAAACTTGAACGGATAACAATTTAAGTCAGGACCAGTTTCTTTTAATAACTTATTATGGAAGTCTTATGGAAAAGGTGATGACAGCTCATAAATAAATGTTAATGAAATTAATACAAAGTTATTGTTAAATTGTTCTTCATTTCTTATCCATTGCAGAGTAATGTACACTTTGGTGCTTACCAGGTTTATTTTGTTATGCAGTGTGTCCTGTGTCTGGCAAGAACATGGGAAAAGGTATCACCCTCTAAATACTGTGTGCGCCCCAGTTCAACAAGCAGTCTAGTAATGCCCGTGCCTGTTCTGAATAGAGATCTCTTTGTAAAAATAGTGTGCCAGGCAATGCAGCCCTGGTTCAAACCCCTAAAACAGGAAAAGAGCTACAAAGTTAACCTTGAGACAAGTTCAACTGAGCTTTTCAAAACAGCATCAAAAACACAGACAGGTTTAGTCATGGCGACTAGACTGCTTCATTTTCTTCACACAGCCCATACAGTAACCTGGGGATATTAATGGAAATGAACTTCCAAACCAACTTTGAGCTGATGTGGTGGCACACTCTGTGCTATAACTTTGCTAGGGGGAAGAGTAAATGGTAGGATTTTGTTTGTGTAACTTTGTCACACTTGTGATTCCTTAAAGTAGGGACATCTTAAAGTAGTCATATGTCTACTAATGTTCTAGCATCTATAGCAGTGATATGGCTGATATTGCACACAAAGGTTATTACTTTTTATTGTGGATGATATTGTCATATTTAATTAAACTAGATTTACTTGATTAGCAAAAAAATAACTGTCATTATAATTGATAATACTATATACTGTTTTCAGCATAGAATAGTTAGAAGAATGTGGCCACCCAAATTTCATATATAAATGGGTTTTAGAAATTATTTATTTCATTCTGGCTTTAAGAATATAACTGTAGCCATAAGAGCCATTAGTGAGCTTGCCATTCCTATTCATCCCAAAAACGTAGAATTCCACACTTGATAACTATTTTCCTTCTTGCCTTTGATTTGCACACTTATGCAGAAATGGGCATTTTTTTAAATTGTTGTGCCAAAGCAAATAATCTGTAGACTGACAAGATTTCCCTCAGTTCGTCGCTCCATCTGCAAGTGCAAGTTAAAACTGGCTTCATAGTAAGAGTGTAGGTACTAGACTGACCTGTCTGCAGTCCAGACCAGTTTCCCAATATAAATGTGTGGCACATTATGAAGCGCAAAACATGACAACGGAGACCCCAGACTGCTGAGCAACTGAAGTTGGGCATTAAGAAAAAATAGGACAGAATTCCACCTACAATGTTTCAACAACTAGTGTCCTCAGTTTCCAAATGCCTATGGAGTGTTGTTAAAAGAAAAAGTGATGTAACACAGTTGTAAATATGCCCTAGTCGTGTAGAACAATGTTTTCTTCTGTAAAGTTGATTCCTCAAATAATTGAGCACATTATTAAAGACTAAGAAATATCATTAAAGACTAGAGACTTTTATTTGTTGATGATTCCATAAGAAATATATATGCTAGTATTTAACATATGTTTGTGATATGTTATAAAAGAAAAAATGTTAAACTAGTAAACAATAGTGTGGTGTGGTATCTGTAATGTGTTTTCTTATGATGTAAAAAAGCTGATTATCCTCCAAATGTGATGACTCCATAATTTTCACCAGCGGTAGTATATGTGTATAGAAAACAGTAGTTGTGCACCTTTTTATTCACAGCATAGCACAATAGCTGTTGTGCCAGTACAATTAAACTTTAAATGGGTAGAATACTAAACGCCACAGCAGCATTTGTGGGTTGGAGCACTAAACAGCACAGCAGCTTGACTCCCTTAGAGGACTATATTGTTATATATAAATTACGACAAAGTGGCTTGGATGTTGTAGCCTATACTGGGAAAGCTGTGTTTTGTATTACTGCTAAGAGAGTATGTTCTGAATATGACTCTTTCTGAAATGATTAATGTCCTGTGATATATTGGATACTGTCTAGGGTTGATCCCACCTTGTGCCCTATGCTGTCAGCTAGGTACTGGCATTCCAGAGAACCTGACTATAATTAAGCAGCTAAAAACATTAATGATAAAGTAATGGAATCACAGCAAACTCATTTTTCAAATTGAGCAAAATCACAATGAAGACTCAAACATAAATCTGATAGTATTTTTGTAATTTCTAAATTAATTTATGGAAAGAAACAGAACTAATTAATAATTGGTTTCACTGACTAAATGTAAGATAAATGATTTGTCACTGTTTTTGAATAATACACTGCTAAAAAAAATAAGAGAACACTAAAAAAACACATCCTGGGTCTCAATTAATGAAATATTAAAGTTCTTTATTCATTACATAGTGGAATGTGTTGAGAACAAAATAACAAAGACGATCAATGTAAATCAAAATGATTATGCCATGGAGGTCTGGATTTGGAATCATACTCAAAATATAAGGATGCAGTGGAAATTCCAAGTTAAACTGGGGCTCAGTGTAGTGTGTGGTCTCCATGTGACCGGTATGATCTCTCTACAGTCCCTGAGCATGCTCATGATGAGGCAGTGGATGTACTCCTGAGGGATCTCCTCTCAGACCTTGATTAAAGCACCAGTCAACTACCGGATAGTCTGTGGTGCAACATGGTGTTGGTGAATGGAACGAGACATGATGTCCCACATATGCTTGATTCAATTCTGGGGAATGAGCAGGCCAGTCTATAACATCAGTGCCTTTATCATCAAGAACTGCTGACACACTTCAGCCACATGAGGCCTAGCATTGTCATGTATCAGAAGGAACCCATGGCCCACTGCACCAGCATATGCTCTCACAATAGGTCTGACGATCTCAACCCAGTACCTAATGCCAGTCAGGGTACCTGCACATGGAGGGCTGTGCAGTCCTCCGAAGAATTGCCTCCTCACACCATTACTGATCCACCGCCAAACCGGACATGTTGGATGTTGCATGCAACAGAACGTTCTGCATGTCAATTCCAGACTCTGTCACATGTGCTCAGTGTGAACCTGCTCTCATCTGTGAAGAGAATGGCGTATCTGCCAATCTTGGTGACCCATAGCAAATGCCAATCACCCTGCACGGTGTTGGACTGTAAGCATAAGCCCCACTTGTGGACCCTGGGACCTCATACCACTCTCATGGAGTCTGTTTCTGACAGAAGAAACATGAAAACAAGTGGCCTGTATAAGAGGTCGTTTGGCAGGGCCTTGTCACTGCTCCTCCTACAGCCTGTGCCACATCTCCTGGTATACGGGCCTGCATCCTGGCATCTCGTCCATGCTCTGGACACTGGGCTGACAGGCACAGCAAATCTTCTTGCAACAGCTCACATCCTGGTTGAGCTGCATTACTTCTGTGGGTTGTAGACACCGCTTCATGCTACCTCTAGAAGTGAGAGCACTATTAAGATGCAAAAGTGACCAAAACATTAGCCAGAAAGGATGAGAACAGAGAAACAGGTTGTAGTCATCATCTGCAGAAGCACTCCTTTAGAAGGGTTGTCTTGCCTGTTGTCTATTCCATTTACACAACAGCAGGTGAAATTGATTCGCAATCAATCAGTGTTGCTTCCTAACTGGACAGGTTGATTTCACAAAGTGTGATTGACTTGGAGTTACATTGTTGCTGCACATTATTTACTTAAAACACAATGATCATGGAAAAAAATAGTATAATACCAGTAAAACTGAAAAATACATTCAAATGATGACCTAAAACATATTTAGTCAGAAAGTAAATTTAAACCAATGAGACAAATATTATACTTGGTCATTTATTTGAGGACAATTTCTGCAATTAAACATAATTTAGTAACTGTAAGGCCTGCACAGCATCTCAGACAAGTATAAAATTATCTAATTCGTTTAACTGCGCTCTTTTTATCTAATTTTATTACTAAAATAATTATGTTTAAGCTAATTTTAAACAGACAAAGCCTAGTGTTTCACAACCTTTCAAGCTCCACTGCACCTGACAATATATCCCACAAAATTAAGTCCATATTTCAAACTTATTTATGGTCTTTATGGTCTAACTACAACTAAGTACAACTTAGTAGAGGATGCACAACAAAAATTCAGTGCAGAAGTTCTTTGTGTGTTAATACCTATGCGTTCTGTTGACCTCCTGCATTACCTGTTATACTGACTTAAGTGACAAATCAGGCAGCACAACCTGCTGCAAGACCCACACCAGATTTACTTCTGCATCTGAATTACTGAAGTCTAAAAAGGCCACTTTGTGACTTCCTATTAAAGCAGACAGTGTTTGTGTAATTGTGGGTGGGTGGTTATAAAGAATACAATTTTATTTTGCCATTTAAAATATAAACTATATATAAATATCATAGATTTAAAAACAGTCTACATTTTTTCTTAAATTGTAGAAAGTTATCTCCCATAAGTAATAAGAAAACACAAGAACCTTTCAGTTAACTTTTACTTTTTAAATGTTTACTGACCATATACTGTATACAGTGCATACTGTATACATACATCAGTGTACAGAAAGTGTATATGTTCCACGGGTTTGAAAATGAGAGTTAGTCTGTACTTTAATTTGACTTTTGAAAGTACTTTTTTACTGCTGCATAAATAAAAGGTTGAATTATATCGAACATTGACTTGTTTTTAATGCTCGTGATGCTACTTTTAAGTAAAACGTAATTGGTCCCAGCCTGCACTCTAAACCCCAATTCTAATTGTCTAGAAGCATCTCTACCTTGTAGGTTTATATTCTGTTAGAATGAATGAATAGATGTTTTTATAAATGTTTTAAATTAATTCTTAAACAATTATTGCAGTTTATTCAAAGTCCCAGACCCATGGTGCTTCCTTCACCCCCACCGCTCCCCCCTATTTTGGACATTTTCTTTTATTGTGAAATAATTAACACCTTTGCCAGTTCCACAAGGATCATACATTTGTTTTGATAAAAATTAGTGCATCTCTACAACCCCCAACTCCAAACAGATAATTAATTGTAACACCTGGCCCTTAATTGCCCATCTATGAGAAAGCAACATGTTTAATAATAACAGTAGTGTGCTTTGTCAGAATATTTTTTTTTTCATTATTTAAAGACATTACCAAATTTAATGATCACAAAGGCAAAGTAAGCTAAAATATAGGTCGTTCCAACTGTTTACCAAACTTTTTCTCAGAATTGTATATGCAGGATAATAATGTCCTTAATGAGTGAATCATATGCAGTTTTATTTACAAGCCAGCAAAAGCTATACCTGAAAGTTGACTTAATTGTTATTGACTTGGAAGCAATATACATTTATTCATTTGTTGACACACATGCGACGGTTTTAATCCAAACAGCTGAAGAAAAAGTATCTTGCTCAAAAGCGCAATAGTGCAGGCCTGCCAGGACCCATTACAGATCGGTCATCACAGCACTGGTTGAATCACAGAAACTAACATCAAGAAGACCATATCTAAAATTAATTTACTCGACCAAAAAACACTTTTGTTTGGGATATGGTGAAGAAGATCTTTGAAGGAGTTTGTGTGCACAATTACTTCATTAGTCACACTTGAATATATGGTTGCCAGCCTTGTTCCACTATGCACCCAGAGGAAATGTCAAGGTACATTTTATTTTTCCATAATGCCTCGGCAGCAGTAAATGAGAATGACTGACAAGCTGAATCCAGTGCTCAGGGGACTTCTGTATCTCCAGTTCCTTCCCTTATTATCTTACTATTGCTGTAAAGAGTGCTTTAATTCTTCTCCTTTTTCCTTCCCACGTTCTCACATCGCATTTGTTATTGTACATGCTGGTCAGATAAAAGGATGAACTCATCCCCTCTTTTTTTTCTGCATTCCTCTGTGCAGACATAGCTGTCAGTGCTAATGTACTTTTACATCCCCTCCTTTAGTGCGTCGTGATTGGGGGAAAAAATGTACCATGAAGATATTAAATGCTCACAGACAGTATTAGGACAGAATGGGGGTGCGTTTCAAAGTACTCAGTCTTAACTGTCCCTGAGAGAACATGCAGCCACACCAAAGCACCACCCTGCACTCTTAAGTGCACATCCCCATTAATTGTCATTCAATTTTCATTGTCTATGCTTCAGCGGTGTTCACGAGCCTGCAAATAATCCCCTGAGGAGCAGTCAATCACAGCTGCTAAGAGGGGCGTCTCATTATATATACTTTTTTTAATATCTAAAACCTACTGAAATAGATTGCAAGACATTTTCATTCTCTAAATTGAATTATTGTGGACAGAAATGATCATTTACTAGCTGTTAGGTGCTGACAGATGGGGTGTATGACATTGTTTCATTGAGATGCTTTCTCTTGTGAGGGCAACATTGGCTCTTAACCTACTTAACTAGCAGGTCAGTGGTGAAGTGATTTAAGACTTGCTGCCAGACTAAAGAACTTGTTCACACAGACAAGAGACAAAAAGTAAGTAGAAGGAAAACCAGAAATAAATATAAATATAAGACCAATGAAGGTCATACAAAAAGGACAAGGCAGCTACAAAGATTCCTAGTGTTCTGGAAGTTGAGTTTAAAACTTAGTCTTGAGTAAAATTTAAGTAGCATAGTATTTACTGTGGCCTAGTGGTTAGGGTACTGGATTATGGACCAGAAGCAAGGCCCTTAACCCACAATTGCTTGGATTGTAAAACTGTATGAACTAAATTGCTCTGGATAAGTAAATTTTCTGCAAATAAATATTGTTATAAACATTAAATTTTTATAACAATGGTAATTATAATTATGATGATAATGATATAAAAAAATCCATTATTAAGAGAATATTCCAAGTCAATATTATTATTATTATTATTATTATTAATATTATTATTATATTAATATATGTACATAATTAACACACTTTACAATTAGGTTTAATACAGATAAACCTATTGTAAGTTCATTTTATTGCAAACTGAGTAGTTTAAAAGAATACTGCGGGAAAGCACGTACTACGTGTAGCTTTGAAAATTTAAAATTTTCAGAAATGTTTTCCATCATAAAATCAAATACCATAAGCCGAATCGTCATAACCTGAATAGCACTTATTCTCAGTAAAGTGACTTGATCTAAGAATAAACTTAGACCGACACATTCAAGTTATGCTAGTGACACATTTAGATTTATTGTTGCTCTTCATATCTTTAAGGCTTGTGCCCAAGCAGGAAGCGTAGGATATATCAAAAAGAAATATAGATTTACTGGGAATTCATGCTTTACTGCTGCTTTTTTTCTCCAGATAATTAGTTAACAATGTACAGAATTGTTTCATGTAGTGGGTATGTGAAACATTATCCTCATAGTAATATAGAAGAGAGAGATCCGGATGGTGCTCAAACTCATTAAAACAAATCAAATTCTTTCCCTAAGCCAGCATTTTGGAACACATTTTCTTTGCTTCCCTGATCTGAAAACAAAACTCACATGGATTGGCATTCAGCTTTACCTAATGTTTCTAACAGAGACATGAAGCCTGTTTGTGCTGTGCATAACGTTCCAAACTTTCAACAAATTGAAAAAGGTGCTATTACATCAAGAGTACAATGAGAATTGCAGAAGGTGGTGAGAAAGACACAAATTGGAACCAAATACACTGGCATAAATGTCTAAACGATCCAATTTTTTTTGTTCACGGCGCAAACACAAGAATCTCAAAGCACACTCAACTAAAAAGGTGTCAAATAAAGCACACAATTTGTTGCTAAAAAGAACCTGGATATTCTACAGTGGTTCTGGTATATATCTTTTGATGGACAGATGAGGAAAAATGTATAAAATGTATTCATTGGAAGTACTGAACTCTGCAATGTTAGGGGAAAAGGCACTGCCCTGCAACAAAACCAAAAACATTGACGTCCTATATTTGATGGAAAAAAGTATGGTGGCGATAGCCTTTTCAGTTGTTGATGCCCTTTGAATGTAGTGCCAGCACATTCCTTCATTTAATAAAGAACCACAACAATAAAGAGCCACAAATAATTATTGAGAAGGTGTACGTGTAATACCAGGCAATACCTTATGCCATCCAGAACCTCGGACTTCCTCCAATCCGCAGATGCACTTCCATCACACACCCACAGCCTAGTTCTTGTAAACCATTATACCGGAATAGTATATGGTTTACCTGGTCCTTTTTTACTCTCTCACCCTGCATAGATTGGCATTCACTTCCCCCTCCTACATCCACATTGGCTTTAACCTGACTTCCATGTTATGGCTTTTCTCTCAGCTCTAATCCTCTGCTACCTCTGCCAATCATTGGCTCACCCATGTACTGAACCAAGCTTGACTCGCTCACCACACCTCCGCTAAGTCATTTTTCTTCCGATTCCATGTCTTGGTTCAGTAAAGGCTGTTCATGATCTGATCCTGCATTCTTCTCTGCCTCTTGGCTAAGGGTGATGGGTTGTAATACAAATACTAGATCTATATGCGCATAATGCAGATAAAGGCTGTAGACCAATATAAACGTCATTGGTATATGTAAATGTTAACTATAAAAATCTGTTATATTTGTCACCACTGGTGTTAAAGTAAGAATGCTTATTGAACAGATTTGAAATGGCGCACATCCTTCCTTTAATGCTGCTCCTTTAACACACTTTTATTCACACAGTAGTTTTCAGCAGCACATCATAAAATGAGACTGTGCAAACAGATATCTCATGCTCATGTTAGATCTCATTGGATTTCTAATCTCAAGATTTGCCAT
>JAUZST010009146.1:0-13145 GCA_034779995.1 Parotocinclus haroldoi
TATATATATATAAAATACGATATTGCATATTAAAAAAGTATTACACTACCAAGTGTTCATAATAATTATATTAATAATTAGCAATTAATTATTTAAAAAATAGTTAATAATTAATAATAACAATAGTCTGGGCTTTTATATGTGTATAATTAAATTAAATATTAAACTGTAAATATATGATTTATTGTAACACAGTGCCGTATTTAATTTCCTTTCAATTTAAATCTATTAGACCAGATTATTAAATTGTTTTTGGCATGCAGTAATATTTTTCTTCTTTTAAATTATGAAAAATAAAATCAAAAAGTGTCATGGTAATAATTTAATTCTGATCTAATTATGAGAATATTTAATTAAGTTATTATTTTAATTCTTTAGATGTTTCATTGCCTGGCGCCACAGTTTCCTAATTAGTTCCTTTGTCCTGTTTTAGTTCTTTAGTGTCCACTTTCTTGGGCATTAGTTCTAGTTTGAGTTCTACTTAATAAACAAAGTCCCAGTTTTTAATCCTAGTTTCCGGTCCCTTATTCCTCATTAAAAGTTAAATAATCATTTTTACTTTGTTCTAGTTCCTTCATCCCTAGTACTCTTTAGTTTCTTTGATCCAGATTCCATGTATAAACCTTTTTTATTTCAAATCTCTGGTATTAGTTCTGTAGTTCTGTTCATTTGTTACTATAACGTTATTAAAGTTTTACTGTAACTACATTATTCTCTAATGTTTTGTTCCTTAATCTCTTTTGCAGTATTGTGCTGCTCATTATTTCCTGTTTCCAAGTTACCAAGCCTCCCTTTCCTCATTTGTGACCCATTCCAAGTCTCGGAGTAGATTTAGGGGCATTCATTCTCAGTCCTGATCTTTTATTTCTCCTTCTAATGTAGACAATAAAACTTTGTAGGATCTCACATTAAATCTGAACCTTTTACTGTTTATGTATTAACCTTTAATGCTTCCTCTAACAGATGTAGAATTGGTGAGGAGAGCAGAACTGGGTTTTACAGATCCAGATAAAGATCTCTTGCTGTTTCACAAATGATAATAACATCTAAATAATTACATCTGCACCAGAGCTGATGGTTGATGTTTAGAATCTGAAGCTCATGTTTACCCAAACACCACCTTTCACCTGCTGTGTGTGTGTGTGTGTGTGTGTTTTCATACTGACACTAATCTGTCCTGGCAGTGGTGCCACTTTCTTCCACTTGGCATCTTTTAGCAATTTTTCATTTGAAATTACGTTCCGGAAAAGCCAGAGCTAGGGAGAGATAAAAAACGAGTGCAACATTTAATATAGATGATATAATTACACAAGCAAACAATAAACATCTACATTTATCATTACGGTAGAGCCGAGATCATTCGAATGAATCGTTCTAATAATTAGCTAACCTCTTCATTTAAAACCTTATGAGAACTGTTGATGCTCAGTGAAGTGTTTTATTAAACAGCTTGAAAAACTCAGCCCTGATTTGACTGTGCTGACAACTCAAGTTCCCCCCTGGTTTAATAGAATAAAATAGAAAATGTACAAAAGTAACCTACAAATAAATGTATACAATTAAGTTATGGGACTGGTTTGGTTTTGGTTTAAGTGTTTGTGACTGAGGTAGGGGGTTTGGGGTTAGGGTATGAGTCTGAGGCAGTGGTTAGAGGGTTTGGGGTTAGGGTATGAGTTTGGGGCAGTGGTTAGAGGGTTTGGGGTTAGGGTATGAGTCTGGGGCAGTGGTTAGAGGGTTTGGGGTTAGGGCATGAGTTTGGGACAGTGGTTAGAGGGTTTGGGGTTAGGGTATGAGTTTGGAGCAGTGGTTAGAGGGTTTGGGGTTAGGGTATGAGTTTGGGGCAGTGGTTAGAGGGTTTGGGGTTAGGGTATGAGTTTGGGGCAGTGGTTAGAAGGTTTGATGTTAGGGTATGAGCTTGAGGCTGGGGTTAAAGAGTTAATTGTTAATGTGCTGCTCTGTGCTTGTGTGTCTATCTGAGCTGACTGTATTTGGACTGATTTCAGAGCAGTAGGATGCTGTACCCCCTCCTTTTTAACCCCCGTGTGCAGGTGGACCCTAGAGCAGATGCTGAATTTAATGCTTATTAAACACTGTGGTGTTTTTGTTTGTTGCTTCTCATTAAAAAACAGCAGGAATCAAAACCGTGTGAAATGCTTGGGGACATTTGGAGACACAATCCGTCCTGTAGTGCGCACTACTTAGTCCTCCTCTGTCTCTGCAGAGTCTCAGGATGATCTTCAGCTGACAGCATCCCATCACGTCACTCTTTGAACCAGCTGTCGGCTCCACTTAAGCTCCGAGATGAATGGGAGATAAATAAATGGAGATCTGGAGAAAGGTCACGACTGATTTAATCTGGGCCTTTAAAGCATTTTGTGCAGAGAACAGGATGGATGTTGCAGAACGTATAGCTTTAGTTTAATCATTTGATAATATGTGATTACGGATCAGATGGCAAAAATGGGTTTGTTATAAACTTATTTTATATAAATACATATATATTTTACATTATTTAATTTAATTGTTATTATTTGCCTAATTTTTTACTATGAATACAACTTTACTATTTCAGTTAACATCTAGGCCACCCAAGGAGGATGGGTCCTTTTTGAGTCTTGGTTCTTCAAAGGGTAACTTCGTTCTATATTCAGGGAGTTTTTCCTTTCCACTGTAACCCTAGGCTTGGCCTTGGGATTGACCTTTTAAGATAATATAATTGTTAGGAGTCCTACCACGCGCTTCCGTGCAAGTCGCCGTCCTCATCGAGTGCAGTTACAGAGCAATCGGTGAGGCGGTTTATATCCCGTGTTTGATTGGCAACATGATGACGAACACCTGGAGATCCCGTTACTTAAGTGCGGGTCATACGGAATATGTTTGGTCTCTCGCTCGCAACGCATTACGTGTACACCAGCGATCACATTTTTGTATGCGCCTATTTCCACGTTTAGTCTGTGACATCCTTGGGCTTTTATTGCCGACGGATGAGTAAGGGGAAAACCCCTGAGGTAACGTAGCCGGTCAGGAAAATACCAGGGTTTCCTGAGGCTTTGCCTCACTCCTCTGCAACGCTTAGTGTAACTCCGTCTGGTCGGCTGCTTCATAGGACGACAATGGCAAGGAAAAACCTTGGAAGAACTACGACCCAAAAAGAGACTGTACAGGAATCCCAGTAGTCCAGACCCCACAAAACTTTTGTTTTAATGATTATGTTAATGATTTGATTTAATTATATTAAAAATTAAATGCTGCTCTTTATGGCCGCTATCTTTTGAACAATTAAAAAGTTTAATCTGGAGTTAGAGCTTCATAATTCCATATAACCTGACTTAAGACTTGATTATAGCAGAGACTCGACTCGAACTACTTGAATATAAAAAGAGAAACTTGTGACTTACAACAGGCAAGGTCCTGGTCCAAAGGAACGAATGAGCAGGCCAGACACGACCCTAAATTCCAGCCCTTGTCCTCGAGCTGTACGTTTTTATTCCAAAGTTTATGATTTTTGGTCTAGACTTTAGATTGTGAGCTTGAATGACTGAGGAGATTCAAAAAATGTTCTACCATATGCTGCTTGTTGGTTGGAAAGAAATCCTGCAGGTCAGTTGTAGCTGATGTTATGAACCCTATCTTGCCATGGAGGAACAATCATATTTTCGAAGATAAGAGGAACCTACCAAATTACCAGCGCTCTAACTGCATCTCCAGAACAGGCCTGCAGAACCATGACCCGTCAAACTGAGAACCGATTCCATTCGACCTGGAGAAAAAACATATGAGATATTTTTATATGTAATTTCCTGAAAGTGCTGCAGGTTAGAGCGGCTAATGGTGTTGAGATGTGAAATATGAAAAACAGACGCTTCTCACTCGTGTCTGATTTGCAGCTCTGAATTTCTCAGGTGAGCGTGATCTCTTTAAGTGAGGTTCTCACGTGTCAAATTCCTCTGGCAGATAAAATGCAGGAGGACAGAGAGGGAGAGGTGAGAGGAAAAGATTTTTCCTGTTAGTGGATTGCTGGAGGCTTCTATTAGACATGTCAAAATAAATATTGAAAAAAAAAATCCTGAGGGAGACAGAGTGTGTGTGTGTGTGTGTGTGTGTGTAAGAGACTTGAATCTCACGTCAAACCTGTAATTTGAGAGACGAAAATGATTTGGTCGTTTTCGGAAATCTTCGCCTCATCAAATTGAAGTGAGCTCCCGACAGAAATTGGTTTTTAGCGTGAGGACGATAACGCGCTTCATCTCCGACGCCATGTGATCCGACGGGAGAGCGAGGCATGCGAGCAGACTCGGGTTCTGTCAACACACACTCTGCTCTTTTGCCCTTCAGGTCGTGTGTGTTATTTGGTGCAGAATCTACAGTGAGCTGCAGTGTTTACTTTTTGTATTAATAAAGATTTAACTTTCGTCTATAAAGTCCCACTTCACTAATCAGACACTCAGCTTCTTCATCATGCTGTATCTATAAAGCGATCCTAAAAAATCATATTAAGATATCAATTAGACAATACATGTTACAATAGCAACTAGACTAGAGGCATATATTAGGTGCAGCATTAAAGTTTCTCTATCTAAAGGTTCCAGACTGGACTAATGGAAAGTAAAGAATCAAGATGATGCTCTTTATTTTTTGGAACCAAATTAACTAGTGTAGAAGATAAAGCTGAAGATAAAGAGGACTAAAGCACCAGACCTAGAGGATTTACAGTAAAGGGTTTGCTCTTTCTGATGATGTGATACTCCTGGCCCAGGTCCTGTTTGGTGAGAGGATGCAGTAAAGTACCTGCAGTAACACATTTCACTGTCTGCACTTAAATGAATCCCCAAAAGACTGAGATCAGAGAAACCTGCTGATATAAGGTTCAGAGTGACTCTAATGAACAGGATAAAGGTTCCTAACAGTTCCTAATGGTGCTGGCTGAATGGACTCTGGCTGTTCCATCCTGATTTAGTGCAGCACTGTCCTCTAACCCAACCCATTGTGTCCTATATAAGCAGCAGCAGTGATTCTGTAAATTGTGTTTAAAACGAAACTCCAAACACATCTAGAGACTGAATGATTTATGAATGATGCTCGTATGGTTCCATATTCAGCTCAGAGTAGTTCCTCTAAAATCAGCACTGTAACTAAAACACACTCAGCGTGTATCCCATTATCCTGCTTCAGTTAGAAGTATACATATCGGTAAGGCTGGAGATTTAAGATGTTCTCATGGTTGGGTCCACATCTACAGTCCTGTTACACACATCTACAATCCTGTTATACACATCTACAGTCCTGTTATACACATCTACAGTCCTGTTACACACATCTACAGTCCTGTTACACACATCTACAGTCCTGTTATACACATCTACAGTCCTGTTACACACATCTACAGTCCTGTTACACACATCTACAATCCTATTACACACATCTACAGGCCTGTTACACACATCTACAGTCCTGTTATACACATCTACAGTCCTGTTACACACATCTACAGTCCTGTAACACACATCTACAATCCTGTTACACACATCTACAGTCCTGTTACACACATCTACAGTCCTGCTATGCACATCTACAGTCCTGTTACACACATCTACAGTCCTGTTATACACATCTACAGTCCTGTTACACACATCTACAATCCTGTTACACACATCTACAGTCATGTTACACACATCTACAGTCCTGATATACACATCTACAGTCCTGTTACACACATCTACAGTCCTGTTATACACATCTACAGTCCTGTTACACACATCTACAGTGCTGTTACACACATCTACAGTCCTGTTACACACATCTACAGTCCTGTTACACACATCTACAATCCTGTTACACACATCTACAGTCCTGTTACACACATCTACAGTGCTGTTACACACATCTACAGTCCTGTTACACACATCTACAATCCTGTTACACACATCTACAATCCTGTTACACACATCTACAGTCCTGTTACACACATCTAAAGTCGCGTTACACACATCTACAATCCTGTTACACACAGGTCTATATGTATATGTGTGTGTGTGTGTGTCTGTTTGCGTGTTTGTGTATGTGTGTGTGTGTAAGGTTGTGTGTATGATTGCTGAGTTGTGTGAGATGTCCCTGGAGCAGAACCGGTGGAGCAGGGTTAATTCAGGACAGAATGAGGTATTATGGGATGGTGCCTGGAGGATCCCAGTCCCGCTGTGAGGAACTTGTCGGCTGCACCTGCTGTTTCACCGTTTGTACAGCGGGAGAGGAAACCAGGTCCTGCTTATTATGGGAAGTGAAGCTGGTGTGATTAATTTGGGAGGAACAGGTGCAGAAGGTCCTGAATTTGTTATCATTCACCTGTATTACTAACACACACACTGACACGCAATAGCACACAGCGACACGCAATAGCACACACCGACACACAATAACACACACCAACCACAATAACACACTGACACACACCAATGCACAACGACCCACATTAACACACACCAACACATAACACCGACAATAACACACAGCAACACACAGTAACACACCTACACAGAATAACACACACTGACACACAGTAAAACACACCGACATGCAGTAACACACACCAACACAACACAACACATACCGACCCACAATAACGCACACCAACCCACAATAACACACAGCAACATTCACCAACACATACCGACCCACAATAACACACACAGACACACACCGACCCACAATAACACACACACTAACCCAGTTAAGGACATCTGGACTGCAGCTGTTGATAGTCCGTAGATAATGTTTACATTTAAATATTGTAGTAAGAATAATGTAATAGGATAATAAATGTAGTACGATTGTTTTGTTGTCTGGTCGTAGTCCCGTGGTGATCCTCGTTTGCCCGTCTGCTCCTTATTTAGACTGCATTTTCTGATAATGACACCGCCTGGAGATCTGCTCTGATCTGTCCCTTATAGAGAGCTCATTAATTCACACAGCGCTATCCTCTGCTCGTTTAGCGACTACAGCTAATGGGAGAGCAGAACCATAACGTCCTCCAGTGGGGCTCACATGTAAACAACGAGGAATCGTTATAGGAATCCAAAAGACTCGTTTGTTCCAGACTCTTACAGAGAGAACGCGAGAGAGAGAGAGCTTTATTTATTTCTCCTCCAAAGCAGGGATAAAGCTCTGAATCTGTACCAAACCTCATCAGCCACATTTATTCAATGTTTTTAGAAAATCTCCGTCCCAAATGTTTAAGCGTACACCAGCTACAATACATTAATAACAAGGCTTACACACACAGATGCCCCGTTTGGGGTTTTTTTGGGCGTATTTTGGGTTTATGTGTACCTGTATAATAAAGCCAGAACCCCGGTCTCTCGTCCCCATCCCCACCCAAATTAAACATGTCAAGTCTCCTTTATTTCACCTTTATTACACCTTTATCACCTTTCTTATATGATGGACCATCAACAATGATAGTTTGTTAACAATAACAGAAGCTTTGATTATTAAGTGGGAAAACCTATAAAAAAAGACAATTCCTCATTGTTTGTTGGCCGGTTGGTTTTGGTTAAACTATAGTTATCCTGCTGGATTTAAATGTGGCTCTATTGACCATGTAGTGCACTAAATAGGGTGGAAAGAAGTTCAGTTTTATTTTAAGTAGGTTGTTATAACTTTATCCTGACTTTAATTACTTTAAAGTAATCGATCTGTTTATGTCTTTTTTTCAATCAGGCCTTTTTGGAATATCTGGAGTATTTAAGTCTCTATCTATCTCTTTTCAGTTCAATAATGTCTTTTATTTTATTTAAAAAATGATTTTTTAGACAGATAATTTGATAAACATTATAATGTTTGTATATTATTATGACCAGTAATTAAACAATATGTAATCTATCTTTACATTTTCTCGTCTCTGACTTCTGCTCTGCTTGTTTCAGCATGCTAATCTTATATGCTACTTGCTAATTAGCATAGTTAGCTCCTGATGTGTTTATTGTCTCTTTACTACACACAGTTTTATCCGGACTCCTCCATCAAACTGGCTTTGATCTAATTCTTATCGACAGACGATCCCTCATTAACGTCTCCTTGCTAATTGCAATTAGCGATAGCGAGTGCCGGTTTTGTAGCGACGTGCTAACCTTTAAAGCATTAAGATCTTTTAAACGATACACACACACACACACACACACACACACGTGCATACACTTCAACCAGTTTATTTGTTGCGTGTAGAGACTGTAAAATAGTTTTTACACCAAACAGCTGCTGCATTTAACACACCATGAGAAATATTTCACCGTTTTATAGAGCGACAGAGTTTACAGACTGAATTTAAACTTTATTTACAGCCATGTTTAAGAGAATATAAAAAGAAATAATACAATTTATGTACACAATAGTAAATAAATATAACAATAAATATGTTTCACAGCAGGTAAATGTATATCTAATTAAGTTGATGCCCTTATCCAGAGTGACTTTATAGTCATGGGTTGCCAAATAACAGCTTGGCAGAGGTGGTATTTGACCCCAGATCCTTCTGGTATACAGAACTGGTGGTCCAGAACTTTAACCATTAGGCTACCACAGTCCCAGTTACTGCCCTCTGAGGACCTGGCTACTCTGAGGTACTTTTTATGAAATAATTTGATCTGGAAGAGCTTTAGAAAGAGTAGATTTTTATTTAACTTTTCTTAATGGTAAAAATGCATCTCTAAACAGGTACTTTGTCAGATGGAGCTGCTGTTCTGCTCAAAACATTAAAATGTTTTAAATAAAACACCATTTCATTTGATTCGAATAAATATAGTGAAGGAACTTTTTAAAGACTTTAGAGAAGAACGTTTCAGCCGAGGATAAATAACGAATCCTAAACGTGACCTCACATTCGTCCCCTCTCTCTTTCATTTCCTAAATGGACGGGTGAGCGTTTTATCACACGACGGGTTCTCATTTTATACGTTAATAAACATGGTTCAGTAAAAAGCCCCTGTATGGGTAAAAACATCAGGCGGTTTATCTTTAATAGCTTCATCAATCTTCGGCAGCTTTTTATTTTCTTTGCTTGTCATTTCCATTTAGGCAGAAATATTAAATTATTTACTCTTATTAGGAAAGAAAATCGGTACCTCCGAGTTACGAGCAGAATTATTTAACGTGATACTGTTATTTATTTATTTATTTGGTCGTTCGTTCATTTATTTAAGAAGTCACGTCTCTAATGAAACCCCCATTAAAGTGGCTTAATGAAGCATTGACATGGGTTAAACATGTTTTTATTAAACATCATGAAACTAAAATAAATAATGACTCTATTATTAAACCCCCTGATAAGTTTAGTTCATAAGAATCTGAAGTTTCTGCAGGACACCGTTTAACACCGTTTGACATTTTACAGATCTAATTCAGATTTATCGAAGCTGGAAAATAAAAGAACTTTTCATTTCACTGTTCTTCCACAGACGCTGTAAATGGTTCTGATTAATCAGAACTGATCCAGCAGCTTTAAGCATTTGCTTACAAATTATTTCGATTAATCTAATTACTTACGATTTGTGCATCTCATCATCATTGTCAGATCTGAATCAGTTTGGAACCAAAAAGGACTGGGATCAGCCTGGAATTGTTCATATGGAGTTACATTCACAAATACCACTTAAAACTGGAATATTTGGAGACACCCTAAATATCCAACCAAAAGAATTTGGACTTTCCCCCACACCCAACCAAATGTAATTGGACACACACTTAACCAAAGGTATTAGGACATGCCCCACACCAAACCAAAAGTATTTGGACAGAAGCGTTATTGTTGTACTGTTGTAATTCCTTGATGTAATGCACAACTCGTTTTTTCCTGGAGATCAGAACATGTCACCCACACTATGTACTTTAAATGTTTAAGGTTATATGTTTACATTGTTTAAAGGCAAGGTCTTAACTGGATGCTGTGAAGAGATTAAAATACATTTTCACATATTTACTCCACTATATTCTTCTTTTGATTATTAGTATTACTATTGAAGTACCTTGCTAAGTGCTTTCTGTTTTTAGCCTCTTAATCTCCCGATCAATATTCCTGTAAGGACAGGGTAATGAAGCCTGACGCCGGCCCGTCTGATCCCGTTACGACCTCATACATCGGTCACATTCCTCAAAACACTCCACATAATTAGCGTTAACGATCTCTGACAGCTCATTAGCATATCCATCCTGATCCTGTATAGCACCTCTGGTCTGAGCAGGGCTAAAGCACAATTAGCATAATTATACAGAACATTTGGCTTTAGTCGGTCTGAATGGTGAAACCATTTGGTCCTTAATGGAATCTCTCGTTTAGAGCTGCACTCACAGCACCTTATATCACATTCAATTAATCCAATTAAGCAGATATTACACATTACACACGCTTTTAATGAGGCATCGTCGCCGCCAACACCTGATAATCAAACATCTTAATGAGAATCTGAGCTTCATCGAATTGCAAAAGCATCAGACCCAGAGTAGGCCTTAACTGATTTAATAAGATTATAGATAATGTTATATTTGATTATTATAGCTATAGTTAGATCTAGTAAGATTGTATTACGCTGTATTAGATGTGAAATGGATAGTTTATTAATTTATTCCAACTGAATTTTGGAATTTTTTTATTTAAGGTTTACTGCTTTAAGATCAAATGTTGATCTTTAACATCACATTAACATTTAAGGATCAACATTGAGACATATATTTTTCTTAAAATTGTTAAAAAAGCATTAAGAAGAAACTGACATGTTAGAGGATTCAAAGCTAAAAACCGTATCTGTATCTTTTCCTTTTGGCCAGATCCCAAATTTCTCCCAAAATTATATTTATTATGAATTAACAGGAATTACTCAGTAAAGCCACGATAAAGTGATTTAAGGAATAAACGCATTCAGTTCAATTAACACAGATAACTGCCAAGTTTCACCTTTTATTCTTTAACGTTTTATTTCTTAAACACTTTTATCTATATATATGTTTAAAATGTTGCTGGTTTGGACTGAGTTTCTCTTTCTGTACTTTCTGTACAGTGTCGTGCCACCTGTATTTCCCCATTTCAGCTCAATGCTACATCTCCCAGACTGCCTCTCTCCAAGACACACTGACACACCCCAGTCGATCCTATTTATGGTTTATAATACACTGCTCACAAAAATGAAGGGATATTTAAAAATGAATATGAAGCAATAAACAGAAGCCTTTGGTTAGGTTTTTGCTTTTTATATATTCCTAATTATAGTTTTGTCTAAGAAAGAAAAAATATTTGTGAATCCGCAATTTAGAGAGCTGTTTTGTTTTGTTGTTTTTTTCTATTATGTTCTGTTTGCCCTTCTCTCTAAAGACAGGAGAAATTACAGAAGCACTGAAAGTAAAGTAGGAAGTTAATTTGAGGCCCTGAGAGCAAATCGATTAGCTGTTAAGCATCACAGAGCCTCAGGGGGAAAAGAGCAATGTGAGGCAAGGAAGCGCCATAAAATAAATTAATAAAATAAATTATTAAAAAGTAAAATATACACAGAGACTTGAGCGATGGTAAAACATAACAGTTTAAAGATTCTGATTTGTAGATCTGATTTTCAGGTTTAATTCTGTACGGCTTATTATTTCAGCGAGTACGTTCTGCTCTGTGAGTTCATTTTATCTCAGATTATCTTTCTAACTCTGTAGAAATTTTATTTAATGCAAATTTAAGGGCTCGAGGCTTGCTTGATTAATAGTTATAAAATGACTGGAGTATTTTAATTAAATATGCATTATCTTTGGTGGAAAAGCAGTTGGGTGTTTTCCAAATAATTTTATTTTTTATCTAAATTTGGTGTAAATATTTTCGATTTTCCCTCTATAATAATTTTTAGTCTTTTCTGGTTTTGTCTTTGATCATTTGTAGCTCTACAAACAGACCTTATGTAATACATAAGTGTGATTAGAACCAATCAGAAGCAGTTTTTAAATTCATGTATTATTTCTGTTCGGTTCTGTTTTCCTTTGGTTTCCTTTCTTCTGTTCTATTTTTTATTGTTGATAGTACCACCGTTGACACAGATGTAATGATGTTGTAAAGACTGTTGTTGCTATCATAAAGTAGAATGAACTTACCATGAACTTTTTATTATACTGAATATGAATAGTAAGTTTGATGTTTGCAGCCTTCTGAAGGTCAGTGATATCTATAGAGAATTATAGGGGAGCAAGAGCGCCCTCTGGTTTTCCTAGTATGTAAGTATCTAATACTTTGCGATGATTCGTCTGAAAAGATATGTTTGTGAGTGTTTTTATAAGGCAATGCATGTTTGAATTCAGACTAGCCTCCTGAGGTGAGCTATTTTGGTAAGGTTAACATAAGGACATCACCTGAGCTCGTTAAATTTCATAATAAATTACTATAAAATCGCCTGAGGTGAAGTTTTGGGCCATGAACTGGTAGACCCTAGCCTCTTTGTCCAAGGTGGAGGTAAGGGTGTAAAAGATACTGAGATGATATTAAGGAGCCCATAGAGGGTCAAGAAAATACCCCTAAAGCCATTACACCACCTGCTCCACCTGATACTTTGGTTGGATGAGGAATGGATGAGGAATGCTTACACCAATTGTAACCTCAGTTCCCTGTTCTTAGACAACCAAAATGTGTGATCTTCTAGTGCTGTGGCCTATCTGCTTCAAGGTTTGGCATGCTGTTGGTTGGTTGGACCTTGGTTGTAATGGGAAGTTATTAAAGTTTTTGTTTCCTTTCTATCAGTCTGCATTGTTATCTGGCCAAAGTCACATAAATGAGCCTTCCTTTCTATTGTGATGCTTGTTTTGAGCTAATGCACTGAGATGCTTCCATGTGATTGGCTGATTAGATAATTGCATTAACCGTTTAATTGCACTTAAACAGGTGTACCCAATAAAGTTCCAGACCTGATCAGTCAGATTAAATGACGTCTACATGTTTACGAAGTGAAAGTGTGAGAAAAGCAGAAGGAAACATTTCAGTGCGATTAGAAAAACAGACATTAATTTGTGATGTTTCGTTATACTTCAAACACCATAGAATGAAATGTGCTCTTTAATTTCTGTGAGTGAGTGTGTGTGTGTGTGTGTGTGTGTGTGTGTGTGTGTGTGTGTGTGTGTGTGTGTGTGTGTGTGTGTGT
>JAUZST010009147.1:0-13145 GCA_034779995.1 Parotocinclus haroldoi
TATACAATGTAATATATATATATATATATATATATATATATATATACACATTCTGACATGATCCATAGAATATCAGAATAGAGCCATTAACACATTAACTGGCAGTTGGCCAAAGTCATTCACACAAGACTTATTTTATAAGTTTTCTATTTAAAAAAAGGTTTTGTCTGAAAAAAGTTCGTGACCCTCAACTAAAAACAAGTTTAAGCAAGTGCGCAGTGCCCTGCAATCAATGATAACCGAGACACATTTACTAGTGAAAAACAATTGAGCAGACTATCACTACAAAAACAAATGACACATTAGCCAAACGAAAATTAATCTTGTAAGCAAACAAGATTTAAATTAAATTCAATTGAATTAAATCAACAAAGAAGCAAATGCCCCCCTATCGACCATTATGTGTCAATAACAGCATCCTTGTATAACGACTTTTGAAGGCTCTAACCTAGCTTCAGGTTAAGGTAAATCCAGTATTGTGCTGATGTATGGAAGTCTCATCATATGACTGGCATTTGGGACTTTTATGTATAACTAGGTCAAACTGGAAAAGCACATGTTGTGTTATTTCCTTACGTCAGTACCATAAGTTTAGTACCGGACAATTTGAATACAGTAAAATTACTTTGCATCATAATAATTCCCCAAACTGGAAAATGTAAGTGCTATTTACTATGTGTGGACAGAACTGAGAGCATGTGTTAATGTGGCCTTAAAGGAATGTAATCCTGCAACCTGAGCACTTGTGCCACTCACAGAGCCAGAAAGAACAGTTACATGATTAGACTTCACAGCAGCCCATCTTTAGAGTTTTCCAGAGCCTGTTGCCATCAAAAAAGTCTCTTGATTATAATTCCTGCTCAAACAGAGAGCACAGCCATGAGAGGAGACTTGAATATCCAAATGCATAGCAGGATTTGTATTGTTGTCATGTGGTGTTTTTGAGGGTTTGTGGGCACAGTATCCCACTTTTCATAGTGTTTAAGTTAGTGTTAATTATCAGGTGGAGAAGACATAGGAATCCATTCAGCATAGAGACCATAAATGAACAATGTTTAATCATATTGAGATGTTTCAGGTCTGGAGAGGAATTTGTAACAGATGTATTCATTTCTGGAATCCAGATGACATTTGTGTTTTATAGAAACATTTATAAAACTGCCCGTAACATTTCATCCCAGTAAAGCTGGGCTTTAGCATAGACTATGGAATTAGAATTTGTCACGGTTAAGACAAGGAAGGGCGGAGGCAGACATGCATGGAAATGTGGGAGGTTTAGCTACACTGGAAATTGTGTGAAAAGGTAATAAACAGAAGGGGCACAAAGCTAACAGATAAGGCTAACAGGAACACAGACGCTGACTTACAATGCCAAGAAAACTAAGACTCAAACACAGAGTGCTACCACAAACAATAGGCTAAGGATATACAAACAGACAATGTAACACTAACCGACAATGTGTTAACAAGACTCCTAGAACATGTGCTATCCAAACAGACAGTGCTGATGCTAGACAAGTGCTAATACAATCACATACAAGCAAACACAAATTCTAACCTTACATAAACAGTGAAGCTAACAGCTAATGCAAATAGATAATTTGCTTAAAAGACAGACTATCATACACAGAACAGAACTACAAAACTTCACAATTACAACAACATGGAACATATTAGACATACAGAGTCACAATGAAGAAGAACACACAGAGACAAGCAGCAAAAAGTAAGCAACAAGCCAAGAACCGGGGGAAACAAATTGTAGTGTAGAGGAGTGAGGGTATGAACAGGTGGGCACAACAGGCTGTAACTGAGCGAACTGATGTGGGATTTACCTTTCTCAGAACTCAGAAGAAATCACTGGTAATATTAGATTTATTTCGACTTCACCACCAATAAATAACAGATTATAAAATGTTATAAATTACCATGAAAATCGTCAAAAAACCTTAGGATGTAAAAACTGTAATGGTAAAAAGCAGCATGATACTGGTCTTCAATATATAGTCCAGTTAAATCTTGACATGTGATTTCTAATCAGACTTCTCATGAGAAGGAGCATCATGGTGAGGGTAGTAGGAGGATTTATTGTGGGCTTTTCTACACCTTCAGAAACCACACATCCTTTTTAATGTCCTTTTTATCAATGTACCCAATGGCATCTAAATATCTACCAGTTGATACGCCACTATCCCAACTAATACACATGCCTGATTATTTTGAAAAAAAAAATCGTTAGCTAAAATCTTTATTGTTATTCAAAAGTAATACTTACTATTAGCAATACTTAATAGCTTACTATTAAAAAATCAATTTATTTTCATTTAAAGTTTAGTTGGATCAGTTTAGCATGCGACATTTGAAAAGTTCAGATTCGAATATAAATTGGGCAGCTTGGGAAACAGTTTTTAGAAGCCGTGTCATGTGTTTACAGAAATTATCTTCTATTTTGTTCTTCCCATTTTTCTCTTTGCCTGACAGAAAATAACATTACAACATTAAACATGTAATCAACTACAAAACTAAACTGTTCATTTTCAATTTTTTGTCTTAATACAATCACTCTAAAGCCTTTGGATTAACCGTACAGTCACGGTCGACTCTCTGTCACTTGATGGATCATGGATCTCCTCACATTTCTGTCTTTCATCAATGGGATCCATGAAGTATTTCGGCAGGATAGTGGAGTAGTTTGCCATTGCTTTCTCCACCCCTCCCCCCTCTGTTTCCAGTTACACGGTTATTGTCAATGACAATTTGGAGACAATTTAGTGACAAATTAACCTAACACACATGTCTTTTGCCTGTGGGAGGAAACCAGAGTACCCGGAGTAAACCCACGCAGAAACGGGGAGGACATGCAGAATCCACATAGAAAGGACCCAAGCCGCTCCACCCTGGGTGAGAACCGGGGACCTTCTTGTTGTGAAGCAGCTGTGCTACCGAGCCACCGTGCTGCCCCTAAAGCATTTAACAATATTTAAAACATTTTCTCTATATACTAATCATTTAACTGAAAGAAACATAGACAAGCCAGTGATGGACAGTAAAACCTTTTCAGCCACATCAGTATTATCCAAGTACTATTATCAGTCATATATCATTAAAGTACTATTGTCTGTCAGTGGCGTGAGCAGTTAGTGCTTCACAGGTGGTTAGTTCCCAACCTTGGATTCTGTCTGTGTGGATTGGCTCAGTACACAATGTGTCTGACTAGTATAGATGTAGCCTTGCTTCTGTTGTAAATGTACATTGACACTTATGCCACAGGAACTAGACAGAAAAAGATAAACGAAATAAATAATAAATAAGCTGAGTAATGTCAGTGACACAAGTTTTTAAAGTGATTAAATCACATCAATTCTGCATATGAAACTTCTCAACCCCTACCTGTACCTTGCTCATGTACATGCTCATATCCTGCCATACATATTTAAAACTTGATTTAGCCAATGACACAGATTCTCACTCATATTTTTCATCTTTCACATCATCTCATCACACATTCCGTTGCTTCCCCCATGCTCTCATAATGCATTCAAACCAACCATGCACGTCACACTTACAGCATAACTTTATCACACACAAAACTCTGCAGTCACTTAGGATTATCCACAATATCCCAAATAAGTGTTGAGCCTGCACTCTTTGCAATAAGCTGATTTACCCAAACAAAATAGACCTACTAAATAAAATTAAATGAATCATGATCTTATGTTGTATTTTGTAGTGTTGTATTGTATATCTTTTACCATTTATTCCACAGTCTAAGTTGCTTCAATTTTGTGCTTTTATTCCTGTCAGTCCTTTACTACTTCCACTACACACTTCAGAGTTTTAATTCCTTCTTTGTCATCCTTCTTTTTTTCTGTTTTTGTCTTTGTTGCTTTATGTACAGTTTTCATCAGTTTGTAATTTTATATTTTTGAACAAATATAAACAATGAGAAAAGTTTCTTGTGAATGTGGAAAATGCCAAGTGTAATCAACTTCAGTCTGTATCAGGAATGCTTTTGATGCTTGGCGCGCAATCATGTACCAACGCTTCTACCACTACTATTTCCTAATGGCTTGGTCTGTAGGAATAGAAGAGTAATAATTTGAAAAGTGCTTTGTGGTGATTTTTGGACTGTTAGAGAATTCACCACTGTTTGTGAGAATACTACTGTATGTGGGCTGTGTGAGAAAGGGATGGCACTGTGAGGTAATACGTAAACATTTAGTTTGAATCAATGTTCCGTCTAGTGTGTTGGCTGAACATTTGTCATCAACTTCATTCCTATTCATTATCTCAGAGTTTACACTCTTCTTTCCTACACTTTTATGATTAGTCAGACTCAAACTCAGAACTCAAAGTTTCGCAAAATTTGCACACTGTTTTAATTTACTTAATTCTGGCCAGAACTCCACAGATAATATAGTTTGAACAAATTACACCAAGTTACCATATGTGGTAACCTTTATGTATTTATATACATTGTACAGGCAAAAACATGAAGGCATTCATCAATCAGATGATGGAATCCATAGTTATGATAGGTAAACATACCAAGAGGATAGAATAATAACAAAGGCCTTTTTGGCCAGATAATTTTAGTCCTTTTAATTTTGCTTTAATTGTCTTTACAAAAAAGCCCCCGGCTGTTGCTGTGGTTTTATGCATATAATTACATATAATTGATGAATTTTGAAGAAAATTAGGTGTATAGCAAAGAGTCAAAGCAAAACCAAGGTTCACACACACAATGTAGTGCTTGTGAATGCGTGTAAGTATAGTGAGCAGAGCCAGTTTTTAAAGCTGTGAACAACTTAACCCATGCTGTTGATATCCAGATGGGGTTCTGTGCACAGTCGAAATGTTTAACACTTCAAATTTTAATGTTTGGCAACCTCTCGTTGATAAATAAAATAAAACGTTTAAAATGTGTTCACTGCAGTCATATAGCTACTTATTTTTTATCAGTGCATGAACTGTATAAAAATATAGTTACATAAATGTACATTTTACTTTTACAAGATTGTTTATTATCAATTGTAGCAGAGGTGCTGCCAGTAGATCACTTGGCACAGGAAATAATGCAATCTTGTGATAATGGGTTTGAAAATGTACCATACCTCCCACATGGTTTGGTGCTATTAGATAGTACATGCACTGCAAAAATGTGTGGGCAAAGTCAGCTCAACTCCTAAAATACTGTGATTACATCCGTATTGACATCTTCTGCCCTGATTTACCCGCTTTACTGCTCCCTCGTGTCTTACAGGAAGATAAAGGGTGTGAATTAGCACTGTACCGCTCCTTGAGAAATGAATGCAGCATGGTGAATCAGCTCTTTTACTTCACACTGAAAGACTACACGAACAATATTGAGATTATGTTCGCATAATAGGCAGGAGCGTGCCGAAAGGACTCGTAACCAAAACTGAGTGTGTCACCTTTCATTTTTGATGTTGTTCGATCAGCATCATACCTTAAATCACTGAAATGTTTTGCAATTTGACCATAATGATGAGTGTTTTAATGACTAAAACACGGATCAGCACAGGGTGAGCTGTACTTATCAGATGAGTCAGTGTGATTGGAGAGCTGTTTTCCATAGCATGCGTGGGTGTGTGTGTTTGGAGCTAAAGTTGGTTTCAGGGTAAATAGTGATTGTTCCGTTACTTCTGCACCCTGTTAGAATAATTGCTCCAGAATCAAAGGCTCAACGCTCAGTGTGAATCCAGTGACGTGCTGATTGTGTAGGACATGAAATTGGGTTGAAAAAATCAGACATCTGCAGAGGGGAGAGGGATGAACTAAACGATTTTACAAGGAAATATATTAATAATATGCTGAACTATCAGTAAAAAACAGTTGTTACATTTTACTTTGAATTATTTATTTAATCACTGCACTTTCAGGTTTATCTAATGTAGCGTAGACCTGTTTGTTAAACTGTTAAATAATGTATCTGAAATAATAAATTGACTGGCACATCCTTATAAAGCATAAGACACTACTCACAGGATATAGGAACATATTTGCCCCCAAACACTTTTACAATGCAAGATTTGATATGCTTTGATATGATGATAGGGTATGTTCTGCTCCAGTTTGCATTCATACATTTTTAATGGGAAATAAGTTCCAGTTATATAGGATACACTTACAGAGAAAAGCAAAACTATTACATATTGAAGCTCTTAGAGTTTTACAGCTGAAAAATTTGTAAAATGCCTACTTGGTGGAGGGCGGCACGGTGGCTCGGTGGGTAGCACCGCTATCTCACAGCAAGGAGGTCACAGGTTCAATCCCAGGGTGGAGTGGTCTGGGTCCTTCCTGTGTGGAGTCTGCATGTCCTCCCTGTGTCTGTGTGGGTTTACTCCGGGTACTCCGCTTTCCTATCACAGTCCAAAGTTTAGGGTAATTAATTACTCTAAATTGCCATTTTCTATTGACTATATATATAGGACTACTATTGAACTATGGATATAACCTGGTGAGTGTCCCTGAGATGGCCACTGATGCCGAAAGCAACGTTAAACAACCCAAATAAACAAACAAACAAACCTACTTGGTGGAACATGTTGGCACTCCTGTCATGTCATGTGTCACATTGGGTCTGTCTGAATGTCTCAGCACTCCTCTGGGATGCTCCATATTGCTTAATGGCCAGAAGTGTGACACCCTGACATCTTTCAGTACCTTTTTGCTGGGTTCTATGTCTTGTTACATCTCATAGTGTAAGCACATATGACGTAATAAAACCTTTGATCCTGCTAGAGGATGGTACTGTACGGGGGGGCATTTATCTATGGCTGCTGGATGTGATTTGTAGACGTCTTTTTCTATCAAAACCATCAAAACAGTGATGGTATTTTTTTTTTTTCAAAAGGGCATCAAATCCCAGATAAGACAATGCTCTTTTTGGACATGGTTAACATGTGGCTCCTTTCTTGCATAGTAAAGTTTTTAGTGGAATATTTGAATGTAACTTCTGTAGTACTGGAGTGCCTGACAAGGGTTTGCCAACACAATCCCTTGGCATTGTGGTTATATCAGCTACTGATAGACGACGGTTCTTGATGCACTGCCATGTAAGGGATCAGTGATCATGGGTCGTCATTTTGGGCTTGCATCCTTACCCTTTATGCACTGATGTTGTTGCAGATTGATTCCTTGAATCATTTTATGTTATAATTTTATATTATGTACTGTAGAGAGAGAAAATGTAAATGCTCCTCAAAGACTCTGCCTTTCGTAGATATTGATTTTGTACCAAACCAAATTTATAAACAAGTCATCTATTTACATCACCTGTTTTAAATTTCTATTTAGAATTTAAATCACTATTTCATTTCTTTCCTTTATTTCTAGCCCTTAATTGCCCCTGCCCCAACTTTTTTTGGAATCTGTTCTAGGCCTAAAATGTAATAATTGTTTTATATTAACAAATGAAATGACACTAGCCATAAGTAAATGTAAGGAGCACTGCAGTTGTTTTTTTTTTCAAATCTTTCAGATTTGGGGTTGTATACGTTGCCTTGTGTAGGTGTCAAGGACAATCAGTGAGGTAATCAGTATCCTGAAAGGTTGTCTCATATACCTGTCTTTCAAGGCAACATTTCGTATAGGATGCTCTTTGTGTAGACACCTGCCTGTGTACAGTAGAAACAATGATATATAATGTTTAGCTGGAAAGTAAATCATAATATCATTTCAGATATCGTTTAAGTGACATGTGCTTCACAATCACAAATGCTTCTAGTCTCCTCACAAACTTGCAATCTTAGTACGTGAGGAAACTCAATGCCATGGTAGAAAGAGAACTGGAGTGGGATGAGGTGAGAAACTCGTGAAAAGGCTGCTTTCGAAGATTGATGGCTGTTGCTATAGTAATATTGTTAACAGGTTCTGACTCCTTTTATTGACTGCACACAAGGGAATAGAGTCTGTTTTAGCAGAGGTTTTGTTGGCCACTTTGAGAGGATGTGCCTTGGTTATGCCATTGGTCTGTGTCATCCTTTTAAAGGAAAGTGAGAGAAATGTATCATCTATTCTATGGACCCCACCTATTTAATTCTATTTATTATACCACTGATGATAGTAAACAGAAATAAACTGGAAAATGCTGTGGTCCCTTATCAAACCCAAGCTTGGTATTGCTTTATACATGTTCTCCAATCCTTGTTCTCAGTCCGTCTCCGACTTTCTCTTTCTCTCCCTCTCCCTCTCCATCTCCCTCTCCCTCCCTCCCTCTACATGTGATCACACAGCAGATGCTGAGAAGGTCACAGATAACAGAAGTAAGCACAGTGATGCAGCTTGAATACAAACTCAAAGACTTTCATCTGCCCTAATCAGGAAGAGAAAATAGCTTCCTGTTGCAGATTATCAGTTGCAAGTTATATATAGGCTTTCTCTGAGGAAAAGATACAGTGCAATTATGAAAATGTAAACAAGTTACAGAGTTACACAGGGCTATGGTACTCCACATGGACATACATAATCTAATAATATATCTGGAGTTTGTTTAAATGTTTTCCTGAAGTTCATTCACCAGCCACTGAGCACAGCATATGTTCTACTTAAGGGTATTCATTCTTTTTTGGCAGCAGACCTGCTAATGTTGAATTACTGTACCACCCCTTCTAATTTGTGGGTCTGGCTTTTATATCCACAACCAGAACACAGTCCTAACCGTTAAGCATGTGGTGAAAACATCATACTTTAGTTGTGCTTTTCTGCAAAGGGGACAGGTGATTGCACCATATTGAAGGGAGTCAAGTATTTCAAGATTTTGGCCAACACCCTCCTTTCCTTGAAGATGGGTTGTGGTTTGCTCTTTCAGCATGACAATGACCCGAAAAACACTAAACTAAGCCTAAACTAAGAAGTGGCTCCGTAAGAAGCATTTCCAGGTCCTGGAGGGTCCCAATAGAATATCTTTGGAGGGAGCTAAAACATTTTCCCAGCGACAGCCCCAAAACCTGAAAGATCTGGAGAAGATCTGTATGGAGCAGTGGGCATAAATCCATGCTGCAGTGTGCAGACTTGGTCAAGAACTACAGGAAACGTTTGACCTCTGTAATTGCTTTCTGTACCAAAAATTAAGTTCTGTTGCATTATTGTATCAAATACTTATTTTTATGCAAAATAACGCAAGTTAATTATTTTTAAATTATACAATGTGATTTTGTGGATTTTTCTTGGATTCTGTCTTTCACAGTTGAAGTGTACCTACGATAGAAATTACAGACCTCTCCATTCTTTGTAGGTGGGAAAACTTGCAAAATCAGCAGTGTATCAAATACTCATTTTCCCCAATTAAATACACTGCTTGTGTGCTATAGTAGATAATTGTGTGCTTCAACCATTGAGGCAACAGTTTAGAGAAAATCTTTTAATATTTTTAGCATGGCGGTATGCCCATGCACAAAGTGGAGACCTCAAGGATTTATTTTGGTGTCGAAAAACTGTCTATAGAAATTTCATAAACCACCTTTTGAGGTTAACACTAAGTATGAATCAGAGTTACAACTCAACCTCTCTAATGTAAATATTAGTGAATTGAGGCAAATGCCTGCATTACTGGTTTTATAGTATTATATTAGCAAAATACAGATCAGTAATACCAGTGGTAAATATAGATGTTAACAAGCACATATTGTAACACAGTGTTCTAATAATGTGGAATTTGCACTTTAACCTGTCCTAGTGAAAAGGTTTTAATAATCAAACTGATACCTCTGGGTGACCTTGTTTTTAATAATGTATGTAATTCGAAGATTCATTGGGGTGTGCTTGTGTTCTTGTTTGTGTGGTCACTCAGCTAATCTAATGACAGGGTGTGTGAGCAGGTATGACAGGGCTGCAGTGTTCTGTTAGATTTAGGTGATGGAGGTGTTGGAATGGCAGCATGCTGATCTCATATTTCTAGAAGGAATGAACCATTCAGGCAGATCTTAAGGTCCTGTTCTGTGCAGTCTCCCTACATTTCATATTTTCAGACATGACTGTTGACCTGACAGCCATGCAGCAACCGGAAAAGTCTATTTACAGGGCTGAATGGTAACATCACTACATGTCAGATGATCCAATTAACTACTTGAAAGGTTGACAAGAATTGAATGAAATATATTTTGCTATCACCATGTAAAAATACATTTTTGATTACAAATGAAGGTGTGTGGATTTCGGTGCATATGCTTTTCACACGTGTAGTTTCACAACCATTAACATGTATGCTAAGATTGGTGGCCAAAAGTCTTAAACCAAGCAAGTGAAAATGCTTGTATTCTGCATTATGTAATGCAAGCAATACAACGCTATCATATAATGAACCTGGAAGTTGAATCTTCCTGTTATGGACTCACTGCGAATTTAAGAGGGTACCAAACATGCCAGATTGTTCTAAATACTTAAGTAATAAATACTTTTTGATCCCTGCTATATTTTAGGCAATATGACAAAAAATCCTGCCAGAATGTCAAAAAAGCAACTTATTACTATCACTAAAAATTAGGTATTATAGTCTTTCAAAGCACTATTGATTGGTAGAACCACAGGTCTATATTAATGTGCTTGTTAAGGTAGGTTATTTGACCTTAATTTCCATTGCAGACACTTGCAGGTAATTTCTGTATCATACCACATGGATATAAAATAATATATACAAATAAAATATTTATTATGTCGTAGCATTTGTTATTTGACTTTAGCTGTGTTTAGTGCTATTGACAAAGATAAAAAATGTTAACATTGACGCTCAGCCAACAAACATTGAACAATATTGCACAATTTAAATTGAATGCACAATATAAAATACAAGAAATACTACCTAGAAACAAACCTAATTAATGTATGAAACACTTGTAAAGTTGGCACCCCAATCATAAGTCCGGAAAGACTTCACAGGTATTTATATTCCAGAGAACACTCGAGGAATCAAATCATAGATTTGTCTCTTCACTCCGACTAATAAAGGCCGAATTAAGTCACAGTTCAGTGCAGAGCCACAACTTCAACTTTAATTACAGCACAGTGTAACAATGTGTATTACAGGCCATTTAAAAGCCTGGGAGATGTGTGCAGAATTGTAACTCGGCTCTTTCAGCACCATGGAGAGCTATCCTATCTTTCTCCATTTTGTGTGTGAGTATGTATGCTTATGCTCAAAAACTATGCTATAATATAGTGGTGTTTATGAATCCTTGCAACGTTCTGTATTTCTGATCATCACATTTTCATTCAATTCACGAAAGTTGTTAAAGAGAGACCAATTAAATATATAAGACAAAATAGAGTGTAATATATTGCACATTTGTGAGTGGCAAGTATGAACCAATAGGAGTAGCAGTTCATTTAAAACTGAAATCAGAATGTGTTTTTACTTGATTTGATGACAATCTGTTGTATTTAGGAAACAGGGATTTATCAAAGTCTAATCTTCACAACACTTATTTGTGGAAGTCTATCATGGGATGAATAAATAAGATTTCTGAAGAAAGCATACATGACCATGTTCTTTAAGTAAAACGATCAAATGAACACTAGCCTTAACCCAATATTTTAGTTTGCTGTTTAATGTAGAAAATATTTGAGCAGCTGAGTTAAAGGTTATTTTATTTGTAACCTAACGCTGCTATATTGCAGCTGATACGATCTTCAGTATTTCAACATATAGTTAAAAGTAAAATCTGTGGAACTTCTGAAATCTCTGTTAGTTACTCTAACTAATTTCTGATCTTCAGTCAGATATGAGTCCTATTAATAAACTAAAATATTCTAAACAGATGCCACATAAACAGTTGTACTTTTATGTCTTTTCGTAACACACTGATAAATTATTCAAAACCCAGACTGGAAACCTCTAGCCTAATAAATTTTCCAAAGGCATCTGTTAAAATTAGTGATGAAATTAGAGGTATGGGTTGTAAAGGAGCGATGTATTGACAATGTCATGGTGTATTTACGTATGCTCTTGTTTTTTGGAATCTGGACCTTCTACTTCTTGCCATAGTCTCATTTTATCTAGTTCAACCTCTTCTTTCAAGAGAGTACTAAACAAATGGTGTGCACCCTAATTTGAATTATGGTTCAAGAACAATTGCAGACAATGCACATTTCCAATGCCATAATGGGGGTTTGTTTTGACTATATTGAGCTCAGAGCTTCAGAATTTCTACTGCATGACATACCTTACAGCTTAAGGAATGACAATTTATTTGATTTACTGAATGACATGCTTATACAAAAAAAATTATTAGGTTTCTCTAATAACTAGGCAGTAAACATTGTTCTTTAAGGATGAGCTGAGTAAGTTTGCCTGTTGGACACTTCAGTGGTGGGTTCTAAAAATGTGCCTTTAACTGATATGTGAATAACAAACTACAGTGGGGGACAAAATTCCGACATCATTAGTGAATAAGTTTTTTTGCATCAAATGTAATGCATAACTTTATATTGCAAATCTTTGGACGTAATAATACATGAATTACATGTATTCATGTATTGTTTTTAAGTTTGGTGACTTTGGAGGAAAGTGCATGATAGTCAAGCAGTTGCTGCAAAGCTTTTAGCTGTGTTTTGGGTTTATATTTAATGAAAAAAAACACTGTTGTACTTTTTCTGTTTATATTTAAATGTATAGTGCAGACCTTTAGGGCAGAATGTACCAGTACTTTGACTGGGACCCTAAGTGTAAGGATTGGAATTTAGTTCTGCCAGCGTTGATGGCATTTAGAATGTAAATTTATCATGCCCTGCAGTAGGTGAAAAGGCTGAGGCTACTTATATGCAGTAAAGTTCTTTGCACCATGTGTATTTGCTGCTTACATAAAATGACTCATTTCTGTTGCCTGAAGTTCACTTTGTCCCTGAGAAAGCAGAATTCATGTCCTCCTAGGCTTTGACTGTAATTTTGTCAAATTAGTTTGCAAAAAGAATCTCCTATAATGAGTAGTCATTGTTTGAATGCATCTTATTATTTTTTGCTGATGTGGAAGTATTCAGGTGACTAATCATAGTATATCCTTCATCAGTATAGTTGGAATTAGGGCTGTATCCAAGACTACTATTGTCAAGTTCAAGACCCAAATAGCCAAGAACAAATGTCCCCTGCCCAATTGTCTAAAGCAATGATATCTGCATATATATATATA
>JAUZST010009148.1:0-13144 GCA_034779995.1 Parotocinclus haroldoi
CCTAGATGTTCTTCCAGCTCAGCATCACCTATACTGGTCTTCATCAACAGAACCCAGTCCCACCAGAGTGCAGTAACCCCCTCCATCGTTTGGACATTAGGAGACGATGTGCTTCTAAGGACCTCCCACTGAGGACTGGTTTTAAAATCTATTTTGTTTTAGAATTTAGTGTATTTATTTTATTACTAATTTAATCTAATATTGTGTTCTTGATTTGTTATTGATTTACACTGTTACTTACCTAATTTTGATATAATTTAATATACTATTAAGTATTTATTTAATTAACATCTTGGCCACCCATGGAGGATGGGTCGGCTGTTGAGTCTTGGTCCTCCCAAGGTTTCTTCCTTCTACTTTCAGGGAGTTTTTCCCTGTCACTGTTGCCCTAGGTTTGCTCAATTTGGGATTGGCCTTTTAAGATAATATAATATTGTAAAGCTGCTTTGAGACAATGTACCATTGTAAAAAGCGCTATATAAATAAATATGAATTGAACATATTTGCTGATTTCTTAATATTTGTGTGTAAAGTGCGTTTTCACTCGGCTTGCTCAATTTAGACTTTTGAAAGACTGTGACAAGATTTGTCTATCACATTCTAAGTGAGGGTTTGCTAATACTCACTGACTTGTGCACACACACCACTGCCCTCTCTATATGACAACAGTTTTCCGTGACTTGTCAACATCACAGTAACAAATACTTCCCATTTTTACTGCAATCACACTGAACCATGTTTCCTCTTTCAGATTAGCATCAACATCCTTTTTTAACCCATGCACAGATACACTATGTAGACAAAACTATGTGGACATCCCGTTTAAATTTCGAGCTCTGCTATTTCTGGATCCTCTGTAAACAAACAGTGGCAGTATAATGGGTTGAAGCAAATACCCCTGTGACTTTAAATATCACACATTACAGGTTTCTGCTTTAAGTCAGTTCATAAACTCTCTCCCTTTCTGTCATTGAACAAAGTCCATAAAAACTGTCTTGACAAACTTTGCTGACTTTGTATGGAACCATGACAGCTCCAATAAATACCTTGAATGCACTGGAATGCCAGAAGTGAGCTATGGTTTATTGCCTAACCTCAGGAGCTAGCCATACAGTAATGTTCCAAAATCTATTGGAAAGGCCTGTTAGAAGAACAACAGCTATTGTTGCAGCAAAGGTGGAGGACAAAGTTCATACTAATAAGCATTTTTACATGTATTTTTGAGTGTCCACAAACTTTTGTCTGTGTAGTGTTTTTTATGTGTGTGTTTATGCATTATACTTGATCTATTTCATATGACTGTGAGAGTCAGGATTAACAAAGTGATTATAAATACCAGATGCCCAATCTAACTGGGTCCAACTAGGAATTTTCCAACTATGGAAAATATATGGGAAATATATGGAATTCAATTAATTAATTAATTTAATTTAATGACTTAATTTAATTTGCATATGACATACAGGTGTTGTCATTTAGTTACATATGGTTGTAAAGTTTGTAAAATTTTAAAAAGTAGATCCATTCTATAATACTGGTAAGTATGTAGATGTAAAAGTTAATAGAGCAATGCAAAGCATCCTGTTTTACCCCCCCTTATCTTGTTCAGGTGGAGGGTCTGGATGGTAAATTGGAATTCAAGAGGTGAACAGAGAGGTTTACACTAGACAGGGTGCCAGTCCGTCACAGGGGTTAAGAAACATACCGAACCAGGCCTTTACATTGCAAGGCGCCACTTGTTTCCAGCAGCTGGCTCTTACCACTAAGCAAACAGGCACACTAAAGTCTAATAAAAGAAATCATATTACTATCTGGTGGTGATCACTTTTTGCCTTTCTCTTGCTCAGCTTTACTTAGAAGTACATGATGCATTTTTTTTTTTTTTTACAAAATCACTAGGTTTTGAGTATGGCGCAATTATTTTGGCAACTAAAACTTTCATCTTGAAAGACAGTTCTTAATATTCTTTCTAAAAAATGACTTACAATGTACTCAAATGTGTAGTTCTAACTGCCTGTCAACGTATCACTCCCCAACACACACACACACACACACACACACACACGCACACACACGTCTGTCTATCTATTATACACATCACAAAAACGTTTACTTAAGAAAAACGTACAGATACATGTAAAGACCTGTTAATTTATTTTTGGATATACTATTTAACACTAAACTTAAATCTAAAAGAGACTCGTAATAGCCACTTTGCTTTACATGATCCCCAAGTTCCTTTATTTCCCAAAACAATTTAATGTCAGTTTGACAGTTTAAGAGTAAACAGTTATACCCATTATAATCTATGTAATACCATCCTCAGCTCACATTAAGGTATAACATCAAATGGTACTGTTATTAATATAATGCAGAACCTTTTTTATAGCATGACTTACACAGACACACCTCAAAGGACATTTTCCTATAATAACAACATGGTGTCTGAATAGTGTACTATTTGTAGGCATGCCTAATAGCACATTTTCAGTGTCGCTTAAGCATCAGTAAATGTGAAATTAAAAGTGAAATTAAATGAAGCACAGTGGCAAAATGTATTCTATTTTTAGGACCCAGGATTAGATTATATACTAATGTGCATATGCCCTGGAACCCAGGTAAAAATGTACTGTAAACTTTGACCGTAGTGAAAAATCACCATCAAACTCTGTAGTAGAACTGTGAAATAATTTATGGTCATTCCATAGTCAGCAAAGTTTACAATTATACTATGAATTTTATCACGAAGTTGCCAAATGACCATAAAAAAATGATAGTAGAACTGTGAATTTTAGAGTCAAACTGTGAAAGTTCACATTAAAACAGTCAATCAATTTACAGTTTTACTATGAAATTTCACAGTACATTTTTCCTGGGTAGATCAGGAGAACACATCCAAAAAAGATGACTTATCTAAGGTCTTCAAACTTAGAAGCCTAATGTGTAATCATTTGGCTCTAACTGCACACTGCATAAAATACTTTGAAAGAAATAAGAGAGAATTACCTTTCCTGTGTTCCTGCTCTGATTCAGAAAGTCGCCTTTGCTTTTCTCTTTGAGCTGTTTGAAGTGAAGGGGTGCGCCGGCGTGTGAGAAATAGTGTTTCAGCTTTGTGTCTTTCTGCATAACGGAACAGTGGGTGACCACAACTTTGTTGGGTGTGTTCAGTTTTAAAGAGCGTAGAAGACTTAGAAGAACCGTCTATTTTGGGAACACAGATATCTATATAGAAAATCATTTGAACAGAACTACTACTGACAGCTCAGTTCCCAAAACTGCCCTTTTTAAACATAAACTGTTGTGTATCCAAAAATCTAATTGTCGGCTAAGCATATAAACTGAGGGCATGCGGGTAGCACAGCCATCGAATTCACTAGCCCATCACCACAAGGATGTGGGTTCAAGTCCCGGCAGTACCTTCTGACTGGGACGTGTGTCACATGCATACATGATTATCTGTATCTGAGGGAGATTAACTCAGTTGAGGGATCATTCCCCAGCACTGCAACAGTGAGTACTGCCACTCTTCACCTTCCATGCTTAGACTTTCACCCCGGGGTCTCTGGAGAAAAAAAAACAGAGGATGCCCTGCAGATGACCTGGATTTAACCTTAAATAGAATGGATTCACTTGTGTTTAGCCACTAGACTGTTGTATAGGACAAAGCATTTTGAATTCTGGTAAAGTCCACGATGAAGGTGCTAATTGTAATTAATAAGTTTTATTCACATTTAGAACAAGCCTGTTTCCAACAACTGCTCATACGTTACTGTTACTTTTACTATACTATACTAAGTTTGAGATGTCAGGATATACATTTTTTCCTGCACAGGGAAATACATTATTTACTGCGACAACTACAAATTCCAATAATTGCAGGAATATGCAGTTTAAAAACATTTGTGACAATTAGTCCTGCTACAAAACATATACATTAACAGGCCAGTTTATTAGGTACACCTCATCAGTACCAGGTTTTACTTCTCTCTGTCTTCAGAACTGACTTAACTTTTCATGGCATAGATTCACCAAGGTGCAGGAAACATTCACAGATTTCACCCACGCACGCAAGGGGAGGACATGCAGACTCGACATACTGGGATTGAACCTGGGACCTTCTTGCTGTGAGGCAGCGGTGCCACCCACCGAGCCACCGTGCTGCCCTTTTAGCCAAACAAGAAAAATAAAAATAAATCTTTAAATATATAGTAATTTATTGGAAAGCATGTCTAATACATTTAGGGCACGTAACCTTAGAGTCCCAGCACAACTTTTGAAGCTGTATACTTAGTCTAATGTCCAGTATTTAGGCAAAATGCTTTATGGGATGAGTTGTGCTGCTCATACAATACACTAGCTGTATTAAATAGGCAATGTGTAACGAGAAGTTTTATAATGTTTGTACAGGAGCAAAAAATGTATCTTCATCTTGACATTTTGTATTTATGCTTAGTTGAAAAACATGGTTTTTTTTAATGATATTTGTGATACCCTACAGCAAAATAAGAATTACGTCATCCGGGCAGCAAACAATATACTGTAGAGGTGGGATTCTCACAATTCGATTCAATTACGATTCAGAGGGCAACGATTATTGGTGCATCTCCATTCATTTTATTCTATACATAGTTTTTTTTTTCTTTACCATGTGACTGCATGAAACAAATCTATGGCGTCAAAATAGGTCCTAAAGTTTTGAGAACTAAAAAACTCGTAACCAAAAATGTACATTTTGTAATAAAAAACAGAATATTTCTGTTTGTAATCGTCTATTTTGAGTTTAATATTCTTGATCTATCCGTTTTCATTTTCTTTCTGCCTTTTCTTCGTTGCGCTTCTCTCAGTCTCGCTTTCGCTTCAAAAAGTTTGACTCTAAGCCTTGTTATTAAAAGGCATAATCGTTAAAATTAGCTGATATGAGAAACAAACACACAGCTTCCCTGTATTTATTTCCGACCAGTGGCGTTTTTTTGCTGACATAGCAGGGCTTAACTCCAGCAGCCAATGATTGCCTAGATCCCGCCCCCTCGTCAAATCGGGTCTAAAAGTCAAAAGCGAGAAACTTTTTGAAGCGAAAGCTGGACTGAGAGAAGCGCAACGGAGAAAAGGCGCAAAGAAAACGAAAACGGATACTTCATGAATATTAAACTCAAAATAGACGTTGCAGAGCTCAGTTAGTGATGCTAATGTTTGAGTTCCTCTATAAGAACAGACGCTGGTCTACATGTTCAGATGCAAGTGTGCTCGATTGTCGATTATAGACATTTGTTAATCGATTCAAAATTGTTAACGGCCGAATCGCGATGCATCGAAAATTCTATATATTTTTTTTTTTTCCCCACTTGACCCCTATATTTTACAGATGCGCTGTTCACCACATGTCTTGTAACATGCAACTGAGAGCCATGAGAGTCTCTGCACTATTTAATTGGACTGGATGCTGGGAGATCTCTAATCTCAAGGTGCTCTGCAAGCCACGAGGGAGGAAAAAATAATTAGAAAAGAACGGCTAGAACGGCGCTGTCTGATTAGGAGTGCGATTTTAATGGTGTCTACAGACATAAGGCACTGTTTTATTTTTATTTTAGTTCCTTGAGTCAGTTACATGCGACTCAGAACTGCTCATCAGAAACTCGCTATTACACTAGTAGACTATTAGACTATTACAGTGCGATTGAAAAAAGAAGCGATTGATCTCATTTCATTAAAAAAGATCGTCAAATGAAAAGTCACAAAGTTGTTCGTTATGCAAATGAGATGCAACTCAATGGTGATTGAGTAGCAAGTGACAAATTCATGGCGGTGAACAGACGACTGTCAAACTGGACGAGAGTGTCTCACGTGGTCACCCAAAAGTGCCAAAACACACCGACAGTGATGGGGCATGGATAGGATCAGATTGCTCAGCAGATTTTGTGGAATCCTCTTCATATTCGTTTTGAAATATCCCCTCATTTTTATAAACAGTATGTTGCTGTGCCGATGGAAGTCCCCTGATAAACTAATCCAGTCCTAGTAGGGCTTTATGTAGTCAACGGTAGGTGTGTTAAATGAGAAGTCTGAAAGGTTATTAATAAATGCAGCTAGAGTATCAGAAGTAATAGCTTCCTTGCTGTGATAATGAGAAAGTAGGCAGACTTTATTTGATGCGTATAACTCACGAATTAAGAGATGGTTATCCGATTTTGCAGCAGAACATCTGCGTTATCTATATCTAAACAAAATGTTAATCTTCTTGGTCACCTAGTTTTTCTGACGCCTTGTAGACGCCCCTGCAGTGGTGTTGTAACCATTATTCAATGCCACCCTGCTAGCTAGGCAGACAGGCCCTTGCGTCCTCGAATCGATGCCAATCTAGTGACCGAATGACCCAACGCATGTCTTTGGACTGTGGGAGGAAACTGGAGCATCCGGAGTAAACCCACATAGACACGGGGAGGACAAGCAGACTCCACACAAAAAGGACCCAGGCCGTTCCACCCTGAGATTGAACACGGAACCTTCTTGCTGTGAGGCAGAGGTGCTACCCACCGAGCCCCCGTGCTGCCCTTTAAATGTTAATGTTAGATCTAAAGTATGTTTACAGCAGTGGGTCGGTCCCAGCACGTTCTGAGTGACGCTCATGGCTTCTAAAATGGACTCAAAGCAATTTTAAATGCTTATTTTTAAAGGGAATAAATCACCTACAATTATAGCCTTATCTGTTGAAAGTACTAAGCTAGAAAAGAAAGTTGGCGAATTCCTGAAGAAATTCTAAGGACCGAGAGAACAGTAAATAGTGATGAGCTGAAAACGGTATGGTTTAGATTGACATAACGATGAATCTGTCACAATAAGAATCAGTATTTCAAATGAATTCATAAAAGGATCAGTGACTTGAGGTCATCGGCTTTGTCACGCGGATCCATAAACGTCATAAATCCTGCTTTAGAACTAAATATGACACCTGGGAATGACCTTTCTTTGTGATGTTGGTTTATAATAACCCCTGGTTAATATACTACATCTTCTCAAAGACTCTTGGTTTGAAACTTCCTTTTTAGTACGTTATCTTATCAGGTCAGAATTGCTTAAACTCAGTTGGAGAGAGCTACGAACGTCCTTCTGCCTTTTATCAAACATTTAAGATCACGAGTGAAAGTACAAGCTTTCATAATCGTACACACTTTCTCTCAGAGCTCATATTTTACATGAGGCTCTTCCTAGGTGGTCCAGGTCTTGTTGTTTCCCATTACATAAACACGAGATCTTCAGGGCTGCTAATGGAAAATGTGACACACATGCACGTGAAGGGTATGTGGTCCTAATATAGCTGAGCTTTTCACTCTAGAGTGCAGCTGGTTCCTGGTTGACGATTCCGCAAAATGGTGGTAAGGCCACATTTCAGGGTTCTTGTGGTACTTTTCACTTTCAGTTCGGTCGATTTGTACTTGCTTACGCAACTTTCTGAAGATGGATGTGTCGGTGCAGCCGAGCAGTGCTGGTCGAAAATGATTCCTCAGAGCATGGGGCTTCAGATCAACCAGAGACCTTGTGAGGGCTGATAGGTTACTGTGTGGGAGTGCTAAATGAAGAAATCACTTGTACTATAGAGATAATGTCACTGTAAATGCAATTAAGCCTGAATTTTCTAGTCATCGGGGATCAGTAATGAGATTTCCTTACATGGAATTGGATCAAGATCTTGCTTGTTTTTGGAAAATTAAGGCATAATTTTAGAAAGCAAGTTATGAATTAAGTTTCTCAGATTGAGCAAGTATGATACAGAGCTGAATCACTGTTTCCAGTTCTCTATGGAAACTGTCTGCAATGATTACTTATTGCTTAATAGTTGTGCATTGGTCACTATGTAGACCTAAACGTTTGTGATTCATGTAATGCTGAGAAGTTTAAGTATCTTAGATTTAGGAATAGGACGGTGTCTGTCTGGTGTAGGAGTGGACGATATTAAAGCTCCAGGGTTTCCGCAGCGCTTAGTGGATTGGCCTTGCCAGTGCCTCAACCACAGGACACGATAAGTGTGGCACTCCTTTTCGTTTAAGCCAACGGGCCCCCAGGGCCACAATTGACACATAATCGCACCTTGTTGTCTTCTCGGCTAAAAATAGAAACGTCCTCACACTCCGATGAAAGATCCGTGCTTAATCCATTCTGGAAAACACCAAGTAATAAGAACTCCTTAAAAGTTACTCTCAGAGTAACTTTCTGTGACTTATTCTTCAATTTTCAGGCACGAACACACGTTCCCGAGTATAACTCGGTGTTTAAAATGAGCTGTGTGTCTCCCTGTGGATGTGTGTAGATCAGGTGCACCCGTGCAGTCCATGCTTTGTAAACAATGTTTTGAATCATTGATTCGAATTTGCACTCGATTCAGGAACCGATTCACTCAACGAGTCGTCTCTTCACTCAAACCATCATGTGAATTCTACAGTGTCCAAACACCTGATCGCATGATAATACACGATAACATCGGATTTTAAATATTTAAGTATCCCACGGCTTATAACCCCAGCGACATTCCTGCGCCTTTACAAACAAAAAAAATTCCACTAGGCAAATTTGGGAACAGAACATAGTCAAAAGGAATGCAAATACCAAAAATATGTCAATATTTACATGGCAAATGAACTGTGAATTCACACTGTTTTACTTTGGTATTGCACTTTCTGTCTTGTTTAGCTATAAAGAGACTACATGACTGCTCGATTTTCTCTGGGAAACCATGATCTATTATAAGTAAATGTTTTAGATTTTCACGATACACATAATTGCAGACAAAATGCACAAATGGCGACAAATTCCGAAAAACTGCTATTCAGATACTGTATTATCCCATACTTGAAGTGGTTTATATTTAAAATGTGCTGGATTTAATCCAGTAAAACAGGACTAATTACACTGTTTTTAATGCAGAATGTAGTATTGAATTCAATTTTATTTCTACAGCGCTTTTTACAATAGACATTCCCACAAAGCAGCTTTACATTCATACATAAACATTGTTCCAACATTACACTCTGTAATGTAGATGTAAACATATTTCTTTGTTTTTCTTAGTTTTCCTGTTCTTAAAAAAAAAAAAAAAAGAGAACCTGTATATGGTATTTGTAGTTGTACATCTAAAAACATTGTTACAAATTAGATTCTGTTGTCCCTAATGAGCAACAGTGAAAAGGAAAAAACTCCCTGAGATTTAGAGGAAGAAACCTTGAGAGGAACCAGACTCAGAAGGGAAACCCAACCTCATTTGGGTAATAAACACAATTAACATTATATAATAAAACATTAAAATGAAAACATGCAATAGGTTTATGTAGAGATGGGAGAGTGAACATTTTTGGCATGGTTGGTCATTCCGTCTGATATCATCTCCCACAGCTGCTTCACTGCACTCTGGTAGTAGTTTTTGAGTGTTCTGTTATTCGTCACATGTTCAGAAATTATATATGTCACAATAAATGTATCGCAATGTGTTAAAAATATTCCAAAATATTAATAATGGTCTTATTGCCAACCCCTAGTGTCAGGACAATAATTATCTGATTCATCCCTGGGCTACAGAATATAAAATTGTATGATCTGATTGAAATAAAACCTTGATGAGTTTATGCTTTCTCTGTGTCTGACCCTGTTCTAATGATGACCTGAATATTCCTGCCTACTGCTTAAGTCTTTCGTCAGCAAAGTTGAGGCTCGTGTCCAAAAAGGGGTCGCACAAACAGAAACCCAAGTCGCTGTTGGTAAAATGGTGGCAATGTTATGCCTAGAGAACTTTTATATCCCACGTTGCCATTGCTCTACTGCAGTTGTGGCTGTGTTTTGTAGCTGTTAATAAATTTTTCATGATGCGTTGTGTCCTCGTAGAGGTGGTGTTCCTAGAAGTGGCCTGGCAACAAAACATTAAAATCAGCAATTTCTGCCAGATCAAATTAAATTGTAATTGGCCACCAACAATTAAAATTTCTTTATTTCCTAGGATTTTATTAATAATGATAATTGGACGCTTTTTGGACAGCGCACAAATATTCCAGAGTTGAAGTGGTTGCAGTGTAATTGGTGAAAGTGTTTGTCTTGGCAGCTTTTCTTGCTGTAAGACCCTTTTCGTGCATTGTGTTTTTGTGCTGGCGCGTTGGTTGGTTTAAACCCGTTCTGGACTCCCGAAGTCTGTCCTAATTTTCATGTTCTGTTGATGACATTACATAATATCAGCTCACGTAATTTTAAAACAACATTTGAGAGCTTATCATAGGTGATGTTCACAACTAAAGACAAGTCGCTGGGTTTTGAGTCATAGACTCAAGACTTTGGATCTTGAGTGCTCTCTGATAGCAAGACTGCAACTACGAGCCCAGTTCCAGTGAAGTTGGGACATTGTGTAAAACATAAATAAAAGCAGAATACAATGATTTGCAAATACGTTTTAATTGACGTTTCAGTTGAACATACTAAAAAGACAAAATATTTAATTTTTAACAGAATAAACATGATTGTTTTATCCAAATATCCATTCATTTTGAATTTGATGCCTACAACATGTTCCAAAAAAGTTGGGACAGGGGCATGTTTACCACCGTTACATCACATTTACTTTTAACAACACTCAGTAAGTGTTTTGGGGAACTGTGGACACTGATTGTTTGACACTAAATGCTTTGTAGGTGAAATTCTTCCCCATTCTTGCTTGATGTACAATTTTAGTTGCTCAACAGTCCAAGGTCTTTGTTGTCGTTTTCTGCGCTTCATAATCCACCACACATTTTCAGTGGAAGACATGTCTGGACTGCAGGGTGGCCAGTCTAGTACTTGATTGGAATTGGGGCTGTAGATTCGTATTGAGATTATTTCCTGTCATGCTCCTGGAGAAACTTTTTCAAGAACAGAAACTGAAACAGAAGCAGCTTTGGCCCACAGCTGTCCTTGTGTGGCAGTGATTCGTTTCAGAAAAAAGCCAAACGTGGAAAACTGTGGAATTTATTTTCCTTTTCTACTCTTAACATGTTATAAATGGAAAGATGCATCAAAGATGCTCACCCCACACCTCCACAAGGTGGTTTTCACCCTTTCATAGAGTCAAATAACCGCAACTTCCGAGGCCTTCCTTGGAGTTTTATCTCATTTCTCTACCTGCAAGAGCAGTTCCTGTACTGGGTTGTAGCTTCCCGTTAGGTCATCGCCTGTTGCTTGTCGACGTTCACATCCTTATCTTTATGAGCACAGGCTTATATTTTATCAGAACTTCATGATGGAAAAAATACAGACTGGAAATTTGTGACCGTGAATTAATTTGCCATTGTTGTAATAAACCATCAATCCTGCCTGACAGCCGTGAAAAAGTGTGACTGTAAAATCGGGATATAATTTGTTAAGCTTGTTTAAGCTCACCTATTTAGGTGACATTGAGCCATTTTGTGCTGTTCGTCATATCGGTTCATGATTAGAGGAGAGGGGATTCGCAGAATATCTGAACCAAGTAGTTGTAAGGCTTTTTTTTTCCTTTTTATTTAAACGTGAAGAATGTATCATCTGTGTATGGTGCCGTGGTGCATGACTAGTTCAGAGTAACTGTCTGGGTATAACTGGCTACAGTTGATTTACTGCCTGTTTCATTTGCCTACCCAAGTCCAGGAAAGGGGAAATGAGCCTGAGCCATGAAGGGTGTATTGAACCGCTAAAATACGTGACCTGTGTGTTTACCGTGATGAATTGTGTGCTACTCAAGACAAAGGTGTTTATTTGCTGGAGGATCTCGGTGCAAAAGAAAGGACAAAACAGACATTTATCCCTGTTATCTGTGTAGACCATGACTGAGCTTTGAAACTGTATGACTGGATTAGGGGTCGAAGAGTGGAAAATCCTGTACGCCTAGGGAATTGAACAGGATGTTGACCGTTACTGCACATGCGCCCTGTCTCGTGTTGTCTTTCATGTAGAAACTCTTTGAATGTGGTCTCTGTTTGTAAAAGAAAGCAGCTTGTATTTATTTTAATTGGGCTCGTCTGTTATGTAAAGCTGTGTTTAGTCAAACTTAAGGTTAGCTTATTCATAACCGTTTCACAATAAGGACTGAACAGAGTTGCAAATGCTGCATGTGAAACCCTGTGTATGAGTTTCAGTATTTGTTTCTTTGCAAAGTTGTAGTAGGTTGAATGCTTTCAGATACATTTTGTAGCCGATCCAAGCTTTAAAATGTATCTGCTCTAATAGAGTGATTAGTGAATTAGTCTCCGTGTGTGTTCGTGCGTGTGTGTGTGTGTATGTTCAACGACTGATGAAAGTAGGAAAGTGATGAAAAGACCAAGTAATTAATAACGAACACTGATTGTTTACACCATCAGCACAAACACTAACACGGCAATGTTAACCTTTCCTTAAGGCTTCTCTTTGGAGGAACAGAGTAATACATGAGGAAGAGAGAAAATGTATACAGAAGCTAATGTTATGATTGATTGATATGTTAAAGCAAAAGCACTGGAAAATGTATTTCTTCAATTTATGCAATGGTGAAGAAAATACTGAAAAAACTGCGAGGTATTCTTTGGCCGAATGTTTTATTATGTTGGATTTTAGCCACAAATTTTTATTACAGAGCATCGCTAGTGTTAGTAGTTCCATGGCATAGCATCTTTTCTCCTGAGAATAAAATAAAATTCTCTTTAGCACAACATATGGTTACAGTACAGCAAATAATTATTTATAAATGATTAATTAATATTTAATTATGTAGCCATCAAGTCTTTAGTGCATATAAGCTTTATGTTGACATAGTTACAAATAATATTTAAACTAGGTGGCTTAAGTGGAAGAAAAAGTCTTACAAGTTATGAATTTTCCCTTAAAAATTGTCTAAAATGTATTTAGTATGACTACTTGACATTATTAGTAGTAAATGTGTCTTTGTCATAACTACTTGGAATTAACCAAGAAATCATAACCCATCATAACAGGTATTATCAAACTTAAAAAAGTTATTTAGCTTTATGTGTTAACATTACATTACCCTGTCATTTGTTGTTGTCATAAGACATTATAATTGTGTCATTAATATTTCCCCTTACCTCAAGTAAAGTGCAACAACTAGGACCTGTTATAAAGGTGTCATTAAGTGTTATTACACTGTCTAATACTTTAATAACAGAGTCAT
>JAUZST010009149.1:0-13143 GCA_034779995.1 Parotocinclus haroldoi
GAGAGAGCGGGAGAGAGAGAGCGGGAGAGAGAGAGCGGGAGAGAGAGAGCGGGAGAGAGAGAGCGGGAGAGAGAGAGCGGGAGAGAGAGAGAGCGGGAGAGACTGGTGTTAAGAGCAAGAACAGAAGGATGATTGTATCGGACATGTAAGGGAAGGTGACGTGGCCCAACAGAAAGGCATTCAGTCCTCCAGCACGATTGGCTCGTTGGTACTTGTAGGCAAGACAGCGAGTGGCCGGGGTGGAAGAGGAATTTTGACTCTGACAGGGATGTTAGGTTTCCTAGCCGCCCGCCTCATCTCTCCCTGAGAAAGGTGTTTTCTCAGGGCTCTGAAACAAACACGCATATGCGCACACAGAAACACAAACACACACACACACACACACGTTAATCATCTGAGCAGTTCATACTGATATAGTTGGGAGAAAAGTGCTCAAAGCTAAGCTTTAAAACCTGGTTTCTTTAGTAGCCACAAAGACTACAGGATTGGGGGCATCTGCCTGACTGACTCTCTGCCTCTTTATGACTGACTGGGTGGTCGTCCTCATGCTGCTCATAAATGGCCTCCCATTGGTTGAGAAGGGTTGTCCTCCCTGCACCAAAAAGTTGGGAGTGGTCAAATAAGCTGGTGTGCAGTATGCATGATTGAGAAATAGTTTAAGAGCACTGACATAGCGAGCTTACACTATCAAAGGTCCTCTTGCCGAGCAGGCCAGTGGCACTGCGGGGTTGGTTGGCCTGGTTACGGTTGATGGGGGTGGGAGCACCTCGAGGGGCTTTAAGTTTTAGGGGAGCCTGGACAGCTGAAGAACAGAGTGTCATCCCTCAATACAAGTTGCATTACAAGATACAAACATGGATAACATGCAGCAGGGATAATGATGCTTTACCTAGTTCTTTCACGATGTTGACGAGAGACGGCCGTGGAATGGGGCGGTTCTTCATAGCACTCCTTGATACTTTAGGGAGTCTGATCATACCTGAGCAAGAAAAGAACATCACCTGCCATTAGCGTCTCACTTTGCATTTCCTCAAATTCAGGGTCATGTGGAGATCCTTGCACGGGCTTAAGGCAGGAACCAACCCTAAGCACAACGTCACTCACTGTCAATGGAACAAATGCAAACTCCACACAGATGTAGGAGTTTGGGATCGAACTATGGATTTCTGAAGATGGGACGTGTGCTGACCACTTGCACCACTGTGCCACATTTCAAACGGATACAAAGTCACAGGAATGAAAACTGAGCTGAGTCACTTATTTTTATTGGTGACAGATTGTATTACATGGAACAGTTTGAGGGGCTGAGAAATAAGTTTAACTATTACCATATATCTAACTGGTAGTCTGCCAAATAAACATATCCCGTACGGGCATTTTAACGTCTGCGTTGCATTCTGTGACCGAATTGCATAAGATGACCGAACATTTCCATTGTCACGTACAGTTTAGAAACTTTGCACAGCGTTTTACTTTAAACAATAATTGTAACTAAAGCACAATATGCAAATATTTAGTACAGTACTTTGCTGTATGATACAGTAATTCATATCTTTGTATCTTTTATGAAACTTGAAACGCTTTTTGATGCCAATCTGTCAGCAGGTGCCATAAGGGATTGCTTGTACTAATTTTCCGTCATTGACAAGAAGTCATTTATACACTAGAGATATTTTAATTTAATAATACTTAAGACATAAGTCTAACTGTTACAGCAAACAGACGTGGACTGGATGGATGTTAAATGGCACATACCTACTTAGCGGGAAAAAAAAGTAATGGACAAAGATCCTTCTGAGGCTGGATCAGATTAACGTCCCACCCTTCACTCACACCAAAGTAAAGCCAAGATACCCTCTTTCTAGTACAATGCTGATTAAATGTGCTTGAAGTACCACACAAGGTTCTGGCTCTGTGTTTTTCTTGATTAAAAAGCACAATCTAGCTTTTGCAACTGATTTTCATAGTAGTAAAATAAACTCCCAGGACTTTGAATCTCTATAGAAATGTGCAATATTGTTAAGCAAGCTATAGCTAATACGGTGGCAAATAATGTCATTTTTACATTTAATAATAACAACAGTTGTGAAAAGTTGCGGAAAGCTACTTTGCATTTTCTCCCCCATTTCCTCTCAGTGATATTTGTGTTCGGTGTACATTCCTTAACCCGTGTTCCTTGCATTAATGCACCTTATACTTACACTCAGCTTTGACTGCATTGGCGTTGATGGATGCGTAAGGGCGACGGGCAGCACGACGAGACTGCAGAATATCCTGGCACACCCGGCGGGCAACACGGGTCAGTTTAGTGGTCTGAAGAATAAATGTCTGTCGATTCTTCGCCAAAAGCTTAGCACGGCCAGCGCTATTGGTGAACGGAGACATGCCCTGGACTTCCTGGCGAGTCATGTGACTACGTGGCGGTGCATCCTATTGCAAAAAGGCAGGTAAATGCACTTAAAGTCAATGATAATGCTGTACATTATCAACCAATAAGAATAGGGGTGTTGTAAAAAGACATACCGAGCCTGTTCTTGTAGCCCCTTCTAGCTGTGTCGGGGTTTTCAAGCCACCGTATTTCTTCCAGTAAATCCAGCAGGAGGCACAGAGTCGACATTGCATGTTAGGAGGTCCCCATGCATACCACTGTGGAGACTGAGCAGCTGCAGTGGCAGGATGAAAAAGGTGTCAATGTAAATTGTAAAGTGCAAGACTTCGGCTTACTCTTATCAGAGTATAAAACCAGGGATATTTTTCACATGATTTTCAATTGAATTTGTTGCGTTTCAATTTTCAAGGTTCATTTAAATGCTTGCTTTACCATAATCAGCTTCATAATTACATGCAGGCATGATAGTACATTGTAATGCTTTAGCACTTACTATGGCAGCTTTCACAGCACAGGCCTTTCTGAAATCCAGGAGCTCCATTCATTCCAGGCTTATTACCAGGAGCCATTATCTGGTTCGGGTTAGGTTTGGTGCTAAAGACAGGAAAAGATTGTGGTTCAAAATCTATGGCTGATAACCTACTAAACGTACCCATTTTTTTAAAAAAAGACAACACAAACTGTTACGTGGTATTACAGCACTAACTAAAAATTCGACTTTAAACACCAACTTATAAATGACAGAGCTGGAAAATATACTGCTCACAAATGTTTTGAAATATCCCCAAATTTTGAGCAGTGTATCTTAAATATTCAATCCATTCAGGTTTCAAGTTAAATAAAAGTAGAACTTTTTTAAACAGTTGTTATGCTAAAAAGCTTATTTGATGTACTTACTATGTGGGAATGTAAACTTGTTTCAGTTTACTGTCTGCCTCTGCTGCCTTCAGTCTTTTCTAAAATAAGACCCCAAAAGCATGAACATATGCTTATGACTGATGTGACACAAAACAGGACAGAGTATAACTAAGTTTAAACAGCAGGTTAAAAGTGGCCCAAATCAGATCTTTTTCCATCATAGGTAAGTCAGATATGTTAACTTTGAAACAGTGTGAAAGACAAGAACCCCCCCCCAAAAAAACCCCCCCAAAAAAAACAAATTGAATCTTTCATTCATTTCTGATTTGGAATCCAAAAGGTTCACTGAGAAGAAGGGCAAAGATCACTGAGGGAGCATTTCAAGGGTGTGTCTTCACCTTGTCTGTGTGGGTTAATCTGGGTTCTCAGGTTTCCTCCCATTAAAGTAGTGCCCGTTACTATTGCCTCTATTTTGATTATTTACCTCAAGTAAACAAGGATGCATAGTGTAAGATAGTGTAAGCAGCCTAAAAAGTCTGACTTGTTAAAAAATCTGATTTGACCCACTTTCCCTGGAGTGTGAACAGAGCCTTTGAAAGATAAAAAAAAACACCTAAAGTGATTAAAAGGCTCACCTGTTGAATGTAACGATCTGTGGTCTTCCACATGTAGTAAAACTGAACCACACTGGCTAATGACTTCCAAGGCAACTGGTAAGAGGAAAAGATGAACAGTTGAAAGAAAGTAATTATTCAATGCCAGATTCTGTTTCTCTTCAGGCTTTCAACTCTATCTACAGGCTAGAATAATAGAGGAGCCTTCGGTACTCACAAAGTCCTGACGAATGTCATTAAAGTCTTTTCCATATTTCTCCAGGGCCTCCTCAAACAACATGGCCTCTGAGGCGCTCCACTCTTCCATCTCATCTCGGCAGAGCACGGGTCCGCCTTGTGGCACCAGTGTGGACATAGCCTTGGCCAGGTCATAGCCATTCTTCTGCAGTGTATCCATTGCATGGAACTGGCAAAAACAAAGCATTAGTGTTATATGCCTAGCTGTCAAGCCATATCAGTAATTTAACAAATTCTAATTTTACTTAGTACAGAGTCATATAGCCAGGCTGCTATGATTAGTATAAATGTGTGCGTACAAATGTACAAATTTCTCTTACGAGTGTAATGTCTCTGGATGCTGCTGCTGCGCTCATGTGCAGGCTAGGTTGGCGAATGGAACTGCTGCAGTCCAATGCACGGGCAAATGTTCCCACAGCCCTGCAGCACAACAAAGATCACATTTTATTTTTTATTTATAAAAAATATTTAGCATAATAGTAACTATTATTATGTAAGATTACATAATAATAATAATCATCATCATCATCATCAACCTATAATCCAAACCTGCTAATAAAGATTACCTAAAGAATAAGGTAGAATATTATTTATTTTTAAAAGGTTCTGAATGCTGATGCAAATTAAGCCTTACAAACATTAAAGTCACTGACAAGGGAGGTGATTAACATTGACCCTGTGACACTGGGCACTACTGATGTGCATCTTACTTTGACATGTACCACTTAACATTGTTGGAGATCATGTACACTTACGACGGATTACGATAGCCTCCAAAGTCTCCAGATCTAAATCCAATTGAGAAACTGTGGAATGTGCTAGACAAGTCTGATCTATGGAAGCCACACCATGCCACTTACAGGACTTAAAGGATCCAGCACCTTGGTGCCAGTTGCTACAGGACACCCATGAGACCTTGTGGAGGCTTTTCCTTGATGGTGATGAGCTTTTTTGTCTATGTGAGGGCGGTACAATATTAGACAGGTGATTTTAACGTTATGGTTGAACAGTGCTTTGCAGTTGAAAGTGGTGTGAAAATGCAAAGCATTTAGAGACTATTTTTTTTTGCCTCAAAACTGTAGACATCAGGCATAATTTTTTTTTTATTCCATGCCTCATTTAACTTTCGTTTGTGGTTATGAGAAGATTTTCAAAAGTCAGTTAAAAAAAAAAAAAAAAAGGCTGCCAGCAGAGAGGACTGAAAATATGAAAGAGCAAATAGAATAATGTAGCATTTTCACCATGTGCAAAATATTGCTTGGTGTCGCAGATTATGGATCAGCTTTAATTCATTTACTTTGGTGTAGAATAAATTGCACAAATTGCGTTCGGTGTGTAATGGCCTTTAGGATTCAAAATAATATATTTTCATATGCATCTACTCCATGAACAACCATAATACTATAAAGGTGGGAAAAATGTTATTATTTTACAAGTTTCCATGATGCTAAATATTCTAATTAAACATTCCATATAGAGACTAGTTGCGCCATTGTTCTCTACTGAACTAAATAGTATTTGTGTATTATTTGTGTGTGTTTAATTGTAACCGAACACAAAAAGTGCTTGACGTATTTGCATAATTCTGCATTACACATGACTGAGTAGCACAATCCTGTATAATATGCTGTACATATTCTCATGAAACAAGCAACATGTGTTCACATGCCATCTTCTATTCTAGGACTCACCGGGCCACTACAAGGAACTGATCTATCTGCGAGTCTTTTAGCTGGTTATCTGGATCCCACACCTTTGTCTCCAACTTCTCTTGTACTCGACTGTCTGATTCTCCTATAATCAAAAACGAACACTGTTACAATCGCCTCATGATGCAGGTAACACTGCATTAACCGTTTTCTGTGGTTTCAATGACAATTCACATTAATCGGTTTAAGATTGAATTGCTTCCCACCTTCAGTCAGTTTTTCAGGGATCTCTGCCTGATATTTGGAGCCCACCCTGATCTCACCCTGGTCAGCCAACAGGGTCTTTTGAACTGGGTCAAACACCAATGAGTAGAAGAAGCAGTCCTGCAGAGCACAAAGCCATGTGTAACTAAGGTCATCCTCTAAAGCAACTGATGTAGGTTGAGTGCTTGTCAACGTCTTTAGTATTTACTAACAATCTGAATGCATTCATTATTCATAGTCTTATCTGCTTATCCTACTCAGGGTCATGGAAGAGCCGGTGCCTAACCGGTGACACGGGACGTAATGCAGGAACAACCCTATACAGGGCACCAATCCATCATAGCGTGCACACACACTCACACACTAAAGGGGACTTTGGAAACACCAATTAAGCTAATGCACATCTTCGGATAGGGGAGAAAACTGGAGTACTTGGAGAAAACCCAAGCAGACACTGGGAGAACATGCAAACTTCACATAGATGGAGCCCAGGGACGGGATCAAACCGGTAATCTCTGAATGTGAGGCGGCAGTGCTAAAGGTAGCCCCAAATTTGAATTTTACACCATTAATCACATTTTCACTGTTTGACCTCAGATAGGAGGTTATGAGGCATGTCTGAAATGATTATGTATTCACTAGTCCCTATATTCTGTGTAGAGTACTACTAACAGAAATCCGAACAGAATTGGTGAGAACAATTTTTGGACACTTCTTTATACATGTTGCTCATTTCTTTTCTTCCAACACACACTGGAACATAACTCAGCTGCACACACTTTTCTAAATGCATACGTGTATGACTGGGATGCTGCAAACAATTGCAAATGCCTTACCTCTCGATCCAGGTAGCCCGTTAAAACATCAGTTTCATTCAGAAGTGTGACATTACATTTACCCCTGTGAAATAAAATTCACAGACAAAGTTAGACAAACTAGAAAACATTTTTCATGAAATTTCACACACACAAAAAAAAAAACAGCGGTTTCAACTAGTCCAGCCTACTGATTAAAATGCATGCAAGTTACATATATTTAGAATCATTATTACAATAAACATTACCTAGGCACAGTTTTACAGGAAAGTCGAGCCAATCACAAAGCAAACACAAAATCAATTTTGAAATTAGGCTTTACTGGTATGACTTGTAAATAACTAAATAAATACATACATACTGCACAGACCAGCAATAAAACACTTTGTCACTCTGAAACGTTTACACTTTAGAAGCGATTACTTATCAGCTTGTCTGCCAGTCGTCCATGTACGTACGTTCACTTTAACAGCTGAGGTTTTTAATTTATACTGAATTGTACTAGGGTAAAAAAAAATCTGTCTATTAATTTCAGATGTTGCAGCTGTACAGACTCAAAACAGCAAGGACAGACAAAAGTATGTATAATATGATAGTACTATACTGAACTATCATATTTTACTTAATCATTATAACAAGTTCCTATTTTAATTGCTTAATTACGCCTGATATGACAGCATATTATTATAGTGCTGCATTTTGTTGTGTAAAACACAATGACACTAAAGTAATCTTGGATATTTGCATTACAGCAGCCTAAAAAAAATGTCTCCATGGCAATGTCTGGGCAACATCCATTTCGGTCAATACCCAGTTTCACAAAATGCAAGGCAAACGTACATGGCACACACTTGCAAATCTCCAAGGGCTTAATTTAGGTTGCATAAATAACCAGTTGTGCAAAGTATCTTGGGAAAATTTTATTGATTGGGAATGTGTCTACAATTAAAAAAAAAATGTATGAGTGCAATAAAATTTTACCAGACTACACAATATGGGAGTACTAATAAATGAACTGAAATCACAGCCAAGTAGACACGTAGAACTTTAAAATAATTTCCCATGAACATTAGATAATTGGTGAATGACTGGTTAGGACAGCAGCATGTTTAGACAGTGACATGCCTTACAGACTGGTGGGGGAAAGCACTCCAGACAAAGCATATACCAGTCTATATACACACACTACTGCTCTTAAACTCCCAGTTACAGCTAAAGGTTGTAGAACCCTGTCCATATGCAATGAAATCTTTATACTATCCATTGTCCATATCGGGTACAATACCCACCTCTAAAGACAATAAAGCAATGATGTGAAAAATGTACTGCAATTGGCATGAAAGACCTACAAACGTAAGCCATTTACCGTATGTGTGTGGCAGGAAGAGACTCAAACTGTCGGGACAGGAACAGTTCTCTGTGCTTAAGCTGGTGTTTCTGTTGCTCACCAATTGCTGGCTGCTTAGACTCCTCCTCAAAGTCTCCTGCAATGAACCATACATGCATCGCTTCTGGTCTCCACTGTTCTTACATGCTTAGGCGTGACAACATGGCAAATAATAATTATGAAAACCAAATCCAAAAGAACAAAATACTTGTTGAAATTTTGAAAGACACAATGCATGACCACATAAACCTGGTTGGAGTATTTTTGCAGTTATGCAAGTAAAACAATCTACCAATCACAGGTTTATTTAAAAGAAAAAGCAGCACAGCACTGCAAATGTAAATAAGACAACATTCATAAACGTTTCCTGAACTACAAATAACTCCTTATTATAATACTTAAGCAGTTTTGATTTCAAACGTGCATCCTTAAATAACGCAAGACCTGACAGGACCTGATTTCAGAGGATTTGACTTGGACTCCGCCCCTGCACATAGCCGAAGGAAACCCTGCCAGTCAGCGAGCAGGACCTTAGACCACACCCCTAGTCATTAAGATTGCCTGCCTGCGCTCCCGTGTCTCCACCCCTCTCCCTGTGGCAATCGTGCCCCTTCCAACTTTATTGGGAAACCCTGTGCATCAAACCTGAGGTCCCATCCCCCCGCTACATAAACGGCCCCCACAAACACAGGCACCAGTAGGTGCACATTTGTACAGTATTTTAAAAAGTTCAGTTTTTGTCACAAATAACACAGACGCGTGCACATGAACAAGCATGCGCGCGCGCACACACGCCAGATGAAAACACCACCAAGGGAGGGTTAACTCATTATCTGCCAGTGCCCAGTAAGAGCCAGCCATGAAGGCTCTATTGTTTCAGGGCCAGACTGTGTGCGTGTGTTTGGGTCAGGGGGTGGGGGGGGGATGCTTTAGGAGGGAGAGGTCATCTGAAGGTGGAAAAGGAGAGGGAAAGTCATAATGGCACAGTATAAAAGAGAACTGGCGTTATGGCTATTGCTAATGCCATTCATGACAGTAGGTGGTGAGAAGGATTTAGTAAGTGATGGAATTGCATAGCTGTGTCAACAAAAGCAGAAAAACGTGTATACTCCATGCCAGTTTGAGACAGGGCTTTTCTTTAATCTTCAGTAGCTAGATTAGATGGGACACTTGTTTCATTAAAAATAAAGTGCAAATAGCATTGAGAAGCATGACATACTACAGAGTCAAACCAGAGCAACAGCAAAAAAAAAAAAATACAGCAATTATGGGACTTACTGGCATTGCTGTCAGCCAGAGTATTGAGATTGCTAGATATATCTCTCCTCCTAAACAGACACACCACCTTCGCTTCAACATTTCCATTGGCCGTCTGCAAGAGAGAATTGAAAAGGTGTGCATTAGCATCATTTCCTTTAGCAGACAGGATGCAGTACAGACAGGAAAACAAATAAATAAACAAAAACACTGAAAACACAATTGTGTACATGGTAAATTAACCATAAAATATAAAAGTAAACCTTTCAGGGTAAATCAAAATACTAAAATTTTTAATCGGATTCATATTCTTTATCGTCACTGTAAAAGGTACCACAAAATGTTAAAAATGGGGTCACTCAAGTGCCCAACATACACTGGCTCTTTAAGCCAGGTCAAAAACAAAGAGCCTGAGTCTTGTATCAGTGTACTACATCCCAGAAGTGTCAGGCAGCACTATTCCACATACTCCCCAGGTACTCCCCGATTTACAATGAGGAAACGTTCCAGCAAACGCATTGCATGCATTGCATCAGTTTATCGTAACTAGAGGAGTTTAGGATACACTGTATACATCATAGCATAACCAATATTAAACAGGTTTAAAAAACTAAAAAGATTAGTAGATTAGTATTATCGCTTGACTGGGAAAATTTAAAATCAGGGTATGGTCTGATACCCATCGTTAAGTCGAAATATTCTGAGTTGGGCAAAAGTAAAACAGGGAGTACCTGCACTTGACTAAAAGCAACAATACATCAATTAAAGAAACCGAAAAAGTACCCAATTCATATTTCCTGCATTAGGCCTAAAATAAGGTTTTTAATTACACAGATGCTGCCCAATTTCCACCAAGGGTTATGTTCCCATAAGCCCATCGTGAAAATCATTATATCGCAAACCAAGGAGCGTGCTGATAACCAGATAGCCCAGCGTGTTCAGTACAGTATCTTACTGCCTATTGTTAACCTGATGAAATTCAAAATGTAGTGTCCACTTTAGTGTCCACTTACACAGATTGACTTACAAGTTATACAATCTTACAATATAAGCAACTTTAAATTGCAACAGTGTCAGGTGGGTTTTGAACCTTAACCACTAGGCTACCACAGTCACAGGTATGCTGCATTTCTGCTGCATAAGTACTTGTGTGTATTATCAGATACCCAATGTAAAACTGAAATAAGGTAAATCATGATCCGAAGAGTACCTCTGCGAGTCAATAATACAACTTTATAAACAGCAGAACAGAGCTTATCAGTAGAGAGTCAATCCTATTGCATTAGTGAGGGATCACTTTAAGCACAGCTTGTAAACTGTAGAAAACAAGTGCTGCAAATCCAAACTGACAGCGCAGAATTGTTATACACTACTCTTGCGATAGCAACGGGGACACATGGAGCATGACTTTAATTGCTGAGCAGATTTGTAGACACCTAACATGAGTAGATATGCAATGTGTTCTCTCTGAATATGGTATTTATATCACTGTCTATGGTTCTAGCACGTCATTCTTTCCTGCTTACCACCCAAATGCACTCACCTTGTTCAGTTCTTCTATTCTGCGGATCAGGTAAGGGTTGCTGGAAGAGTTCTCAAAGTACACGTAATCTGTGAAAAAGGGTAAACAAGTTTAATGATCGGAATATTGTCAATTCAGAGATGACTGCACTTTCTGACTAAATGCATTAAACGGCTTTCTCACAACCTATTACCAGTTTTTTATAGCAAACAGCATCTATAGAAAGCCATGAAACATCAGCTCCAGTACAGCAGAAAGCTTTGGTTGGCAGCTGCCGTAGCTTCTTCTATGGTCAGTGCTAATACTGTCCAGGACTATTTAGGCAGAAGAGAAGAGAAACGAAAGGACTGGTGGGGGGCAATTAGGTTTGGTTTCATAAATGCAGAACATCTGTCAATCTTGCATGTATGACGGCAGACGTTTAAAATATTGTGTGGCAAAGTGCAGCCCCTGTTCGGCCACACGGGTAGAAAATACAGTCAGAGATTAGTGATTCGATCACAATGCATGTTTGGTGTGTTTACACCTGGCCTTTCCTGTAGTCAAGTGAAAACTGAACGTAATCCAATCACCAAGTGCATGTTAGTGCAATGTGTAAACAGACTTATATAGACTGTTATATACTTTTGTTTGAATCGTCATGATTATTTATTTGGTTATTTAACATAGCTTTCAGCATCAATGGCTATCAACAAGAGACACAAAGCCATATCATTACACAAGAATACGTGGAAGCTAGCCATACACACTCAGATCAGGCCAATTTAACATCATCAGTTGACCTAAAGCAAGTCTTTAGGACGAAACCCACATGCACACAGGGAGAACATTCAAATTTAATAGAGGCACAATCTGAAGTCAGGATCGAACCAGAAACACTGGTTGTGTGAGACAACTATACTATAATCATCACTAAATTAAATCTAATTCAGTTGTAAAGTGTGACTAAAGCTAAAAGAAAAATTTGCTTTTCCATCGGTATGGAAAATGTATATACACAAGTACACAAGTTTCTGTTTTGTGCCAACTGGAATTATCAACACTATAGAAATGCTTGAATGAAATGGTATGTTTAACAGAAGCAACACTACAAAGTGCTGCCATTAAAAGGTGACACTATTTCAAAAGGTACACTATGGCAGCCTAAGCATTAGTTTCACCAATTTTCCATAATTAGTTTAGCCATTTTTCTTCTTTTTGGGTTACTTTCACAGACCTGGTTGCTTGTGTTTCTCGCAAGACCTGGCAACCCTGGGAGAAAAGCTTGTCTCCAGTTATGCAGAAAAACAGAACGCTGCAACAAAGACAGCATCACGTGATTCGAAAGCATAAAAAACTAAAAACAAGTGTACGTGCAGGTCCATGTTTATAAAAAAGGCTCTGTCATCATGCTGGCTACGAGTGTGCCATATTCGCAATAATACCAGTGGAATTTTAACTATATAAAACATGCATATCATGACAGTCCAACGCATTTACATAATGGATTTACACAGAGTACGACGTATATATAAGATGTACAACAAACTACAGTAATACGTAAGCTATGCAAAAAAAAAAAAAAATCAGTAACAACAAAGGGGGCAAACAACTAATCTGTTTTACAACCTCAAGCAGAAGCTCTTTGTTGCGTACGAGGAAAGTCAGAAATGCCACAAGGTGAGGTATTTTAGAGTATAATATATAATCAGTTGTAGGTTGTTGAAATGTATTGCCAAACATATCGTTACAGCAAAAGTACCCTAAAATATTGTGATATTATTTTAGGGCCATATAGCCCACCCCTAATGCTAGCTGTGCTTGTTTACATTGAGGGCCACGGGTAGAGCTGGTTCAAATTTCACGTTTGGTCCTGGTCTACTTGAGACTGCTGTTTCACTGCCTGCTTCCAAAATTGTACTGGCGTGGGAGGAAGCACTGTTTGTAGAGTTGGCAGTCAGAAGTAATGCTTGCACAGGGTGTTGTGATGAACATCCATCACTGTTACCTCAATAAAAACTGTAAAATCCTGAAGCAATTCAACTAACACACATATCACATATGCAACACCAGTTACACTCCACAAATGTGTTTGAAATATACAGAGACAGACAGGCGCGCGCCATATATACATATACACACACACACACACACACACACACATATACATAT
>JAUZST010009150.1:0-13142 GCA_034779995.1 Parotocinclus haroldoi
GAGTGAGAGTGTGAGTGAGTGAGTGAGTGGGTGAGTGAGTGAGTGAGTGAGTGTGTGAGTGTGTGAGTGAGTGAGTGGGTGAATGAGTGAGTGAGTGTGTGAGTGTGTGAGTGAGTGAGTGAGTAAGTGAGTGTGTGAGTGTGTGAGTGTGTGAGAGTGTGAGTGAGAGTGTGAGTGAGTGAGTGAGTGAGTGAGTGTGTGAGTGAGTGAGTGAGTGAGTGAGTGAGAGTGTGAGTGAGAGTGTGAGTGAGTGAGTGAGTGGGTGAGTGAGTGAGTGAGTGAGTGTGTGAGTGTGTGAGTGAGTGAGTGAGTGAGTGTGTGAGTGTGTGAGTGTGTGAGAGTGTGAGAGTGTGAGTGAGAGTGTGAGTGAGTGAGTGAGAGTGTGAGTGAGAGTGTGAGTGAGTGAGTGAGTGTGTGAGTGTGTGAGTGTGTGAGTGAGTGAGAGTGTGAGTGAGAGTGTGAGTGAGTGAGTGAGAGTGTGAGTGAGAGTGTGAGTGAGTGTGTGAGTGTGTGTGTGTGAGTGAGTGAGTGGGTGAGTGAGAGAGTGAGAGAGTAAGTGAGTGAGTGAGTGAGTGTGTGAGTGAGTGAGTGGGTGAGTGAGTGAGTGTGTGAGTGTGTGAGTGTGTGAGAGTGTGAGAGTGTGAGAGTGTGTAAGTGATCTGTAAATAAAGCTGGTAAATTTGATTGGAAAAGCCAAAGGTTGTTTCAATCCACAATGTGTGCTTCTAAATACAGTATAGGCCCAAAAGGATTGAAAAAATCCGAACACGCTTTCCTGACGTTTTGGTGTACAGACATGAAGTATGAAGCAGACCTCCAACTTCAAAGGTCAAAAGATTTCCTTTTGAATGATGCTCCAACATGCAGCCACAAACCTGTCGGAGCTGGTATGTCAGCATTCCAAGAATGATTCAAGTTTTTTCTTAGCTGTAAAGCATGGCTGTACTCAATTTGTGCTCATTTTTGTTCGTATATCATTTCTTTTTAATATAATTTATACAGTACTCACAGATAACTCTGTATGACTCCTTGTTTATACACCCAGTGTCTGTTTTATCAGTTCCACTTACCATACAAAAGTAATCACTATGATTCCCTACATACTTACACAATTACGTGAACACATGTATACTTACATAATTACCCCTGAGTGAAAACGTTGGTGTTTGTATGTCTTCCCTGTGTCTGTGTGGGTTGACCGGTCACTCTAAATTTCCCCATGACCGCTGTGTAGATATAACATTGTGTCTGTTGGGAATAGCCAAATAAAAATAAATCTAAGTCTGGATTACTGGACAGAAAATAGTTCACCAACCTAAACTGTCCAGTCTTCAGGTCCAGACCATTAGAGAACAGAGTGGGGACTACAGTCTGTAATTGTAGAACTAAGGTGCCTCTATTTGGTGGAACTGATGAAAATAGACAGTGAGTATAGAAACAAGGTCATGTACCTAATACAGTGATTCGTCTATATACTGTCTTAATAGTACATACCTTTTAGAACAAGACTCTTTTTGCTGATGTACAACAGTAAGCTTTGGCTCCTGGATCTAATACCAGTTGATCTAAAAAGTGTCTGTTGGATTTAATGACCGGGCTCTGGGAAGGCTACCCATGTCAGGTGACCAATTCTTCATGAGCTTTGATTTAGAAGGTCAGGGCAGAATTTGATAAACTGACTTCTTGGTGGAAACCGGTGACAGTGTGATATTGAGAGTTATTAAGATCCCAGAATATACTGTATAGTGTGAATATATAATGTGCAAAAGGTTTTGGGCAGTATAACATTTTCATATTTTATGTCAAATTTTAAAAAATCTAATTGTTATGAAACTTTTCGTAAGGGGTCTGAGATACACCGGTATGTGAGGTTTAACTTTTGGTCTATTTCCTTTAACGCAAGAGGTCTAAGAATTTTAATAGGGAACACAAAGCTGTCATATAAATAAATCTAAAAAAATCAGTGGATATTTCATTATGGGATATTTAATTTTGAAGTATCCCCTATTTTTTGTGAGTGACACAGTGGACCTGTGGATTTGGTACTGTGGAAGACAAGCCAAGCAGTGGTTGTCCGAAGACTGCTACTGATGAAGAAACCTCAACCACTGTTTTGGCAGCCTTTTGCGAAAAGTCCACAACGCAGCACGCGACATGTCCTGTGGCTTTTGACTCACCCTGTACTATGTGACTGTGAATGTCTGGTCACCCGTACTTAGTAACCACACCTTTGTAAGAATCACACTTTGTGAAGAGATTTTGTAGCCAGCTAAGAGATATTTCAGTTTCTTTTTGAAGATTCTTCCTCACATAGGATTTCTGTGAGAATGTTGAATGCACTGCTCTTTTGAGGCATATCCATATATTTCTTATTACATTTAAGTCAGGGAACTCTGAGGACCACAGAAAAATCCTTAGCATGATCCATCCAGCCCCATGTATGCTCAACAGTTGGAGACGTCTTTTTGTCCACACATGCCTTTGCTCATTGAGGACAGACGGTTCTTTTGTCACTTCATCTTTTTTCAGATGTCCCTTTGAAAACTTTAAACATTGAACATTGTGGTTAGGATGCAGGAAAGGTTTTCCTTTGATGATTTTTTTTCCCCATGAAAACCATATTTGTGCAGGTGTCACTACTCAGTAGAACAGTCAATACTAATCCTGTGTCTTCTAAATCATCCCCAAGTTCCTTTGTAGTAAAATGCTTTCGATTTGATTTTCTAGCAATTCTACAAGCACTCTGAAAGTTTCCGTGATCTTCCGGACCTCAGCTTGACATCCACGGATTCCTTAATCTGCCCCTGCAGACCAGCCATGGTATTAAACTAGTTGTTTATGAGCTTTGCTGTAGGAGGTCATTATTACATTACCAACTGGACGGGTTCAATTTAGGACTAGTGGTGAGATACACAAATAAAATAATGATGTGATTTCAAATATATGATGTCATCAAGCAGTCACATTTTCATTTCTAATTTTGTGAGCAGTGTAGTAAATAAGAAATATAACAATTTGATACAAAGCAGTATCCGTGAAAGGGGAGTCTTTGTTGAGCAAAGATGGGCAGAGGATCTCCAGTTTGTCCACAAATGAATGAGAAGACCTTGAACATATTTAAATGTTGACCTTGCATCATTTGCGCTCTGTGTTGGCGGCATTAATGCAGAAGAGTACGTTGAGGTTTTAGAGCAAGATATGCTGCCAACTTGTCCAGGAATGTCCACGAATTTTTCAACAACACAATGCAAAGCAAAGCAAAGCAAACCAAACAAATTAGGAGAAATTTTTCTGGGGAACATTGTTCAACAGTTCAGTAATTTTCTCATACATTTTTTTGGAGATCTTCTGCCCACATTTGCTCCTTCAACACTCAGCCTTTCAAGGATATTGCCTTTTTTATTGCCACTTGTTGGAATCACCTGAATTACATTACTCAAGCTTTGAAGTTTGCATCACCTGACACCTTTCCTAGTAATGATTGTGAAGAAACCATAGTTCTAACAAGCTAATTAAAGTCTGAGAACTTTGCAAAAGTTACATGACAGGCCAAATCTCTTTGAGTACCAAACATTAAAGTCGTGCAAAATTATGAAAATCTTGAAAAGAATGATTTGTCTTCAACCTAAATCTTCATGCTGGGATGATATTTCCATGATGTAAATGTCATGTTCTACCGCATCTCAAATGTGCTCTATTGGATTCCATTCCAGTGATTGGGAAGGCCAGATAACACTGAACGCATTGTCATGTTCATGAAACCATTATTTTTGCCTTGTGGCATAGTGCATAACCGTGCTAGAAAAGAGGTAAAGTTGTGGCCATGAAGGAATGCATAGTGTCAGCAACAATGTTCACGTAGGCTGTAAGATTGAATTATTGGCTGATTACTATTTACAGACCAAGAATGTACCAGGGAACTCCAACATCCCCAAGACATGACAAGGATGTTGAAGTAACCTTGTGTCTGTGTTGAAAACACTGATATGATTTTAAATAAAACTAATAAACAAACATGCAGTTGATGAGAATTTGACCTCATATATATATATATATATATATTACAATCCCCTTTGTATATACACTATATAGACAAATGTTTGTGGACACCTTAAATGTATTAGGATGGAATTTCCCCCAAACCTTTGCTGCTTCAACAGATTTGTTTTTCTTCTAAGAGGGCTTTCCACTAGATTTTGGAACATGACTGTGAGTCAATAAGCCCTGGCTCACTTGATTTTCAAGGTGTCTGACTTGAGGTGAAGATTCTGTGCAAGCCAGCCAAGTTCCTAAAGTTGGTAAATCTGGAAACCGAGATCTGATTAAGAACAACAGAACAGAAAGTTGATGAACTGAAACAGAAACCTATACATGTCTCATATGACTGCCCATTCTACTGCCACTGTCTGTGGAGAATCCCAAAATGTCTGATTAATATTATGAATGTGTTACAAGTGAATGTTACTAAAATAGCAGATCATAGTATTTAGAAGGGGTGTCCACAAACTTTTGTTTATATAGGATAAAACACTTGTTTTCATCTTGAAAAATCTCATTAATACCTACAGTTTAAATTCTAATTTTAAATTCATTTTGCTGTATTGTCCAGTGCCTGAATAAGATGTTAAAATAAACAAATCACTCGTTCTTGGAATTCAAGGTGCAATGCAGAAGTTATAAGTTACTATAGAAGACACAACGAAACTTCACAGCCATTTTACAGCCTGGTATGTACTTTTATATCTCTGGTTCATTGAGACAGTGAACCCCGTTAAGGTTGTGATTGGAAAACAGTCAAATAACCAAGATATCTGTACAGAGTCAGACCATCCCACACAAGCACACAATGTTTGCAGGTCATGTGAGGACATCTTGTTGAACCAATCTGCTGAAATCTCATGTTGAGTTAGGTTATGGGGAGTCACACCGAGGTCATGTGCCAGTGTTTAGCACGGCTGGTATATCACTTCCTTGCCTATTGCATACCAGTAGCCATTTATTTCTTTTACATAAAAACAGTATCTCTAAACCTATCAACAGTTGAAAAGCAACAGACCACCAAATATTAATGATAGACTTAAGTTGCAGAACTGCAACCATTTGCACCAGGGAATGTAATGCAGACATTAAACAGTGCGTACCTCTAGTGATACTTTCAGCAGCAGATGCAAAGTAGCAGCAGTTTATATGTTCTAACAGAATTGAAGTCATTTAATGCCTGCAGTGTTTAATGGCTACGTGCCACTTTATCCAACAGCCCATCCACAGTAAAATGCTGCTTTTGATCTATCAGTGATCTATTAGAAATGGAAAAAGAAATGTTTTGAAACTTACCCAAATGAAGAAATTAAAAGCAAACAGAACATATTTGACAGCCTGCTCTCCGCTTGACAGCATTGCCATGATAACCTCTTGACGACTCACAAGCGTCACTGTTCGGTCCAGATAATAAATAAATTTAGTTTCCAGTGAAAGCTGTGTTGACAAAGTTGTGGTCTGAACTGAGGACTACGATGGTGACAGCCCCACCTTCCAAGAGGAGAAGAGAGAGAAGAGAGAGAGAGAAAGAGAGAGAGAGAGAAAAGAGAGAACAGAGAGAGGGAGAGAGGAGTGAGAGAGAAAAGAGAGAGAGAGTGAGAGAGAACAAGAGATGCGCAGAAAGGCAGAGCACAATAGAACACAAACAGCACACTGCATAATATATACAACTTGCACAACCACATGACTCTACATCTACAGAAGTCAGAAGTCAGAATTGAACCCCATGCCCCAAACACCAAATAGACTTGATTATCAAACCAGGCCACAATCAGTGACACCTATAATGTCCAACAAGGTGGATAAACACTTGATGCATCTTAAGTCCTTCTAACATGTAGACCAAATCAAGCTCCTTTTATTAAATAACTACACAAAATGTGGCCATTTTTTGCAATAACACTTGGTTCCCTGGCAGGTAGGTGCAGAGAAGACAAGAGTGTCACTTCCTGTCAATTTGAGATTTGGTCAAATGTCCCAAATTTTGTGATTTCATTTGAAAGCTGTGTGTATAGAATGCTGCCTACAGAATGTATTTTCAGCCCAGCAGTGACACCTAGGTGGTTTAATACTCCAGCAGCGCTGGTGTATCTAATGCACTCGTATCACTGCAACACGTACCAACACCCATGTGAGTAACAGAGTAACAGTGTAAATTGTGTGACAACAGCTACTGTCTCTGACTTTACAAGGTGTACCAATATGTTAGATGTGTCTAATAGAGAGCGTAGTAAATGACCATGGTGTTTAAGAACTCCAGCAGCACTGCTGTTTCTGACCCAGTCCTACCCACAAAATACTCACTATCACAACAGTACACCGGTCACTGTCATTGCATGAGCCACCGCCCAAATAGTCCCTGACCTGTGTTGAGACAAAAGTGAAGAGGACTAACAAAGTATGTAATTGTAAAACTACAGTGTTTGTATGTGCTTATTCAGAAACAACAAGTGATAGTATGGAACTTGGCCTCGGATTCATGGGTAGGCATGCATGCACCCTGAACGGGGCACCTATCCTTTACAGAGCTGGGTATGGGACGCTGTTAAATCACAGATTCAGATTCAGATGAACAGTTATCCTGACCTCCCTCAGACTCCTGTGCCTGTGTGACAACCGACACATATGCTGAGAGATATTTTTTTATTTTTCAGTTAAGGAATCAGTCTCTAGCTCCACTGTATTGTCTATATACCACAGTTACAGCAGAGCAAACATAAATAGTAAGGTAATAAAAACAATGATTTTTTAGAATCCCAAAGGTTAAAGGAAGGTATTAATCATCTTGTCTAAAGGTGAGCCAGTAATTATAGTATTTCCACACAATAGCCTACCACCATGACAAATAGACCAACCACATAACCACACACTCAAAAGAAACTGTAATGTCACGGAGTAACCGAAACTTTGCAAAACAGTGAATGCACAGCTTTTTAAAACTTGCGACTGAGGGGTTGCATTAAAGAATCTCTGACCTTTACAGATACTGCTAATGCAGATCATGAATATGCACTGTTGTCTGATTCATCGTTGAAATCATGTTGTGCTCGACACTGCATATGTGGAGTGTGACAATTCATCCTCCCTCTTGTCAGCGATGTTCATGGCTTTGTATTCTAATACGAGGCTGGTACAGAGAGAAGGAAAGTCAGGATGACAGTAGAGTGCTGGGAAAGGGACTGTTTTGCACAGAATAATGGAGTCCATTGTCATGAACGAGGCACCGCTCTCCTTCACCCACTCAACAATCATGCTGTGTGTCACACTACACAACCACGGCACAATAGACATCAATCAGACCAGAAATAGCCAAGAATCTATATATTCTGACTGAAGGTTTTTCAAAATTATTACTGATCATTGAAATATTGCGAGGCATAACGTACATGTACAGTTCTTTTGGCAGCCATTTACAAGTAAGTCAGGGTACAGTCCAAATACAATGCTCACAAAAATTAACGGATATTTCAGAATTTTTGGGGGACTATATATAGCTTGGGTTACTTCAGCTTGGTGTGGAATTTGAATTTGCAAGCCTCTTGTCACTAGCAGTGTTTAAAGGGGAGGGAGCACAAATGCCAGTACCCAGGGAATTCTGATGTCACCAGTGGTGTTACGAGCAGGAATAGTTTAGGGTTCCCCTTCGAGCAGCGTCGTGCACACGTCCGAATAAGTGCTTTTAGCTGATTATTTAGTGCTAATCATCCAAGTAAAAAGCAAATCACATGTTTACAGGAGTATTGAAGGCTTACAGCAATGTTGATTTAACCAGTGAGAGAGTAACCTGCAATCTTAATGCATCTAGATGAGTCTTGCAGTCACAAATCAGAACAGACTAAACAATCTGGCTCTCTTCGGCTTATTCTAGCTAACTCCAATAGTTCCTATAGCAGTGTTTCCCGTTCTTGCAAGAGAAATAAATACGAAAACAAGCTCAAAACAAGCAACTTGGCTTAATAACAAAAAGCCTGAAACAGGCAAATGATCATAATATGAGAAAGAGTATATATGTACAGGTACTATTACAGGTACTACCCATTTTACAATGGCCAAACTAATGATTATATATAATATATCTCTCTCTACATTTCTGAACAAAACCAACTGACCAACAAAAAATGAAGAACTGTTGTATATTTTCTGTATTTTGCCCACTTAGTTCCTGATATTGTGAATCAACTAAAGGAACTGCATATTTGATTAACTATCAGTGTCACAGTTTTGATTTAGATAGGGAAGAAGGAAGAGGAAATGGGGTTGTGAACAGAACACGCAAAATCACGAGCTATATAGTGAAGAAAGACAGAATCAGGCAGCAAGCCAAAAAAGCAACATTAGACAGTTTAGAAACAGTCACAAAAAATCTGCAATCAATAAGATTTGTAAGCGACTTTAGCTAGCAGAGGCTTCATTGAAACATTGCAGTAGCATTTTGTTGACTCTATTACCAGTAGCGCAGTTTTTTATCTGTATTTAATTTTAGAAAGTTATTCTGGATGTTATTCATCCAGACTTTTAATTCACAGATGCATGCTGCCAGAGACTTTGGTGGGAAGTTAGAATACACATATATCATCGCCATACCAACTGTAGATGATTTAACCAAGGAAGTAATGAAAAGGAGGGGGCCAACAATGGATTCTTATCCCATTGGATAATACGTGGAATCTATGTTAGCACTATATAGAAACAAATGTAACTGTTCCTGAGATCAGAGTATATAGACAAAAGTTTGTAAACACACCTTCTAAATAATATGCTCTGCTATTTCAGTAAGACTCACTTGTAACACATTCGTAATATAAAGCAGACATTTCTGGTTACTCCGTGGCTGTAGGATGGGGTTTGCTGATACCCCAGTGACTCTATCTGCTTCCAGCAAGTCTGTTCATCAACTTTCTGCAGACACCTTGAAAATACAGTGGAATGCCAAAGTAAACTGGGTCTTATTGTCTAACATCAGATTCTGTTATGCTCCCAAAAATGAGGGAATATTTAAAAATGAATATGAAGCAATTAAAAAAAAGAAGCATTCAATTTTATTTCATTAAGCAAGATCATCAGAAAAGCAAATGAAAAGTCAAAGAAAGTTGTTTGATTACACAAATGAGATGCAAACGTAATTACCGTGACTTAGTAGCAAGTGATATATTCATGGAGTGAACAGCAGCATGTCAAACTGGACGAGAGTGCACCACATTAAGTACAGTAGGGTGTATGGTCACCCAAGACTGCCAAAACACACTGACAGTGATGGGGTATGGGCAGGATCAGATTGTCCAGCAGTTCGCGTGGGATCCTCTTCCCATCCTTGCTCCAGGGCAACTTTCAAATCAAGATGTGTTGTGGACGGTTTGCCAGAGATCTTTCTAGTATATCCCAAGCATGTTCAATGGGATTCAGGACTGTAGAATGTGAAGGCCAGTCCATGTTTTAGGTTCCATGTTTTAGGTTCCTACCTCCTTAAGCATGTTGTTGACGAGATGTGCACGGTGGGACCTTGCACTGTTGTTCATAAAATGAAAGTTGTTTTCAACTGCTCCAGCATAGGGCACCTCTAAAGGGTGCAGGACCTCATCAGCAGTCAGCGATCCATTTCTGAAGATGTGGAGCTCGGTATGACCATCAGTACTGATGCCAGCCCAAACCATGATTCCACCTGCACCGATGAAGTCCCTTTCTTGCATGAAACGTGGATTCTCCAGTGTTCCTCTTCACACCAGATTAGGATGCGATGATTGTCAGGCTGCAAACAAAGTAGGACAACACAGTCTGCTAATCACAGTTTGGGATGTTCCCAGTGCTGTTCCCACTGGTGTTTGTGTTTGGCCAGCTGCAAGATGTCCTATGGTTTTCAAAGCTTCACATTCAGCCAGTTTTGCAGAAACATTACATGGGCTGGGAAACTGCCGGACGTGCATTTTCAATATCAGGGAACTTCAATATCAGAGACTCCAGCACACACTGACTTTTATATAGTGCATGAGCGCCAATTAAATAAAAGTTGTTTTGCATCTCATTATGTCACAACTTTCTTTGACTCGCCACTTGCTATACAAGCTGTAGACTGACCACTTTACATTCATCAAAGTGGCATATCTTCAGTGTTGTCCCATAAAAAGATAATAAACATAAAATAGAATAATGAATAATATAATAAAACAGTTCAACAAATGTGGGTGTACTCACTTTTGTGAGATATGGTATATTTTATGCTACAGTTATTTCCGACCTTACAATCTGATTGGATGAGAAGAATTCTTACTGTGATTGATATTTATAACAGCACGGCTGGCTTACACCAAAGCAGCATCACTCTCATAATAAGCCTAAGATCCAACAGCTATGATTACAAAGTCTGCAATGTCGTCACTGATCCAGAATCAAAACATCCATCTGTTACTCACAGACAAATGTTAGTACTTACAAGTCCTTCAGTGCTGAAAAGGTGTTGTGCATAGCTTGTAGACAGTATTTAGAGTGACTTCCGGTTTATTCATATGTCGTATTCTATCAAATACAACTATAATCCATATGGAAATTCTGAATGGTTTGTGGGAGGGTGATAGAGCATTCTTGTTGGATGATCTTGTGGGTCTGCCATCAGTTTAGAAGGCGCTTGGAATGTGCTTATCCTGGTGTTCATCAAACCATTTTAGCACCAAGTAATGGAATTGGAAAAGCAATTTTAAGAAAATATTTATTTATATATATTTTTAGATGGGCAGCACGATGGCTCGGTAGGTAGCACCGCTGTCTCACAGCAAGAAGGTCCTGGGCTCAATCCCAGGGTGGAGTGTTTGATTACTCCGGGTACTCTGCTTTCCTCCCACAGTCCAAAGACATGCGTTAGGTTAATTGGTGCCACTAAAGTGGCCCTTAGTGTGTGACTGTGCGTGTGTTTGTGCTCTAAGATGGATTGACGCCCTGTCCCGGAGCTGCCGGGTTGGCACCAGCTGGCCCACGACCCCGTATGGAAGATAATGAACGAATGAATAATATTTTCTAGATCAAGTGTTTTACAGATGCTTACAAAGTAAAGTGAATCAGAATCAAACTGTACATTCTGTAAGTCCTGACTGTGATAGTGAAACAAACACGTACTGTATGTGTGAGAGCAAGTGTGTGTGGAATGACAACTAATCACTATCTTAAAAAGAATACGTCATAAATAGTAACCGGGTAACTCTACCTCCTCTCTAAGATACGTTTATCTTCTCCTTGTTCAGATTTTCTCTGAGATTGCTTTTGAGTCACTAAGCACAGCTTAACACAGATTGGTCATCCAGTTCACAGAGCAGTACATTGGAGCAGTGACGGTCTTACAGCTTCAGCGTCCCTGCTTTGATCCCAACCTTGGACTCATGTGGAGAAATGTGTGTCTTTGTGGGTTTACTCTGAGTGCTCTGGTTTCCTTTCACAACCCGAAGACATGTTAGGTTGGTTGATTAAACAAAACTGGATGAGTGTATGGCTAGTTTTGACGTGACCTTGTGCCTGGCGCGAGTAGCCATTGGTACCAAAAGCAACGTTAAGAAAATATTTAGTTATGTATATTTTTTTCTATACTTTCTGTTTCCTATTCAGTTGCTGTACAGATGCTTACAAAATAATTGTATATATTCAAAAAGTGATACACGAAGCATACTTTAAAGTACATTAAATACGCAAGAATTTCTGAAAGTAAGTATATAAGTATAATAACAACTCAAATGCGTATGCCTCAAGAAAAGAGTACATGCCTCTTCTACTAAAGACAGTGTGCGAGACTGCTCTTGGTCCTGCATCATAGAGACCATGTAGTCATTGCTGCTGTAAATATCCGGAACCACAAAGACAAACTTTCTTATTCAAAAGGTCTCTCCTTATCTCAGACAACATGCCACTGCAAATGGTGAGCTTATTCAAATACTTTAGCAATGTACTCACACAGCGTGGTTACAAAGGAAACACTCACTCCTGTTTGTCTTTCGTGAAAATAAAACATGGCTCTATGGTTGGTGCCACTCTGTTCTTATGAAGTGTTAAGCTTACTCTAAGGGAGGGTGGTACTCATGTTTTCTTTTTTAAGTCGCGTAAGAGCAGCATCTGTACCCATCATGTGACTCACACCACCAGAGCGGTGTACATCAGATAGTACAGATAAGTCAGCAAATGACAAGGATGTCTTTGTAGCAGGATTTTTATATTCTCATCTGCGGTTTGTTCTGCTCAAAGAACACATTGGGTGTGGATGATTTGACAGTTGTTGGACAGCCTGTATGTATGTTGAACAGTTCCTCAATTCACAATGTGTTAATGTGTTGGCCACAGTGTCATTAGACCATTGCCAAAACAGCAGATTTAATAGTGGGCAAGGATTTTTGCCCATCAGAAGTTCTGTATCTATGAAAATTATTGACTGTTCAACATGTACAATATCTGCCTTTCTGATGTCACAAACTTCCCGTCTTGATGGTAGGAACTCAAACCTGTATGAGCTGAGATGGTGATTGTGTTTTACTAGCTAAAGCCATGAATCTGGCAACATTCTCATTTCCAGCATTTAGCAGACGCCCTTATACAGAGCGACTTACAACTTATACAGTCTTACAATTCAAGCAATCATGGACGAAGGGCCTTGCTTAAGGACCCAACTGTGGCAGCTTGGCAGAGGTGGGATTTGAACCCTGGACCTTCTGGACCTACTGGTCCAGTGTCTTACCCACTAGGCCACCACAGTCCCGATGTGCAAGTGTGTCATCATGTGCAAGTACAGACAAGACTTCTCCTATTCCATCAAAGGAGGTTCCATAGACAGGACAGTAGGTTTGTAGAAGTTTGAATGGGTACTTAGGATCATGTTTTAGCAATCCAGAGGCTTTTGGACAAATCTTAGAAAAATCAGATGGAGATGGGTGTTACTTTTTATTGTCCTTCCATCCACATGCTTCAGTGTGATGTGGGCCTAAGTCAGCTGTGCTGATAGTTCATTATCAAATGCAATCATTATTTTATCTGAGTTTTTAATATAAGCTTGAGGTTCATTAGCATCTGCTTGCACAGTATAAATTCTAGTATCATGTGTCCTAGAAAACTTAAGACAGACTTTCTTTTAAATATTA
>JAUZST010009151.1:0-13142 GCA_034779995.1 Parotocinclus haroldoi
TATATATATAAACACACACCTAATTATATTCTTTTTATATTAAATTCCCTATATTACTAAGTTAACCAAACTCTCACATTTTTTACTATTGCATTTTATCTATTAAATGATTTATTTTATTCATTAAGTTATCTTTTATTACACATTTATCTATTATTAAAATTATCTTTGGATTTATTTTATAATTTATCTTTTTAATCACATTTTAACATAGTTTATATTTCATTCATATATTTTCTATTTTAATTAAGTTCTCCTTTATTCTAAATGTATTCAATTATATTTCGAATTCATTTTCAATTTCTCTTTGTAAAACATTTTATTTGATCATATTCTCTATTTTAGTACATTTTATCAATTACATTGTCTATTTTACTGTAGTCATTATTTATTACATTTAATTTACAAACAATTTATTACATTTTGTTTTAGTTATATTCTCCATTTATTTATTTATTTATTTATTTATTTATTTATTTATTACATTCCATCTGGGCTGTAAGCAGGCTTGGGTCCCTTTTTATTGTTATGGGATTTTTTCCTTTCCACTTTTTGGCTAAGCTACTTTGAGAATCCTTTAACGTGAAGAACAGACTTTTTAAATTCAAAAATGAACAGTTACGTGAATGTTGGAATCTCTCAGCTCTCTTAGTGATGGAGTGGGCGGAGGAGGGGGAGGACAGGGGGCTGGACATGGAGGAATGAGGAAATCTCTCGCCCTCTTTTTTCTCGTGAGCTGCTGAACTGCTTCGGCCGTTACTGAGCGCGCTGTGAGATCAGGAGGAGAGAAAGCCCGAGACTTAGAGGAAAGCTTATCTATGACATCATCACTGATAAGTAGAAGGTCGAGGCGGCCCCGCCGGCTCACCTGAGAGCGTTACCAGATCTCCTCGACGCTGTTCGGCTGCTGCTCCCCGAAACAAAATCATCTTCATAAGCCAGGCCGTTAGCTGAACCGTGAGCAGACAGAGGGGAACGAAGGACCGGAGAACGGTCCGCTTCCAGGTCCGTGCCTACAAAGAAGTCAGGGTGAGACGAACAGAGATTGAGTTGAGATCAGGACAGGTTAATAACATATGGGGGAGAGATTGATCAGAGAGCAGAGTGAGAAAAATAATAGAGATCAGAGCGACATCATGTACTAAAAGTAGAGATCAGGATAAGACCAGGGTAATTAGGGGGAGATCAAAATGGCGGTACGAGAGGGATCGGAAGATAGGAAGATTAAAGTGAAATTAAGATAAGGTCTGGAGAGATGAGGAGGGCGATCAGGAAGAAACCAGGGTGAGATAAAGTGAGATTAAGAAGAGTACAGGGCAACTTCAGAGGCAGATTAGAAGAGGTCAGGTGAGATGAGATCTAAATAGAGACAAAGATGAGATGATGATGAGATCCACAATGATTACTAAGAGATAAGGGAGCAATTAACCAGAGATAAGGAGAGACAACAGAGAGGGTTTAGCGAGCGATTGGGATTGAGATCAGGGAGCAATGATAAAGAAAGAGAACAGCGTGAGATCAGGGTAGATCAAGAGAAAGGAAATGAGAAAGATCAGGAGGAGATCTATTTGGAAGATATTAGGGAATATAAGGAGATGACACCAGGGTGAGATTAAGAGATTGAGAGATCAAGAGAGGGATGTGGAGGAGATCAGGGTCAGAAAATAACGTGAGATTAAGGGGAGTAAAGAGATTTAGGTGAAATCAGGATGAGATAATGAAGAGGTTAAAGCGAGATTAATAGGAGACCAAAGTGAAATGGGGTCAGATTAAAGAGAAATCAGACCAGATAAAGATCAGGGAGACACCATAAAAGATGAGAATAAAGTGAGATTAAGAAGAGATTTACGTGATATTAAGGTAAAATCAGGATGAGAATGAACTGCTGTGAGGTGGGATCAGGATGAGATTGAGACTAGATTTACGTGATAGGTGAAAGTGAGATCAGAATGAGGTTAAGGTAATGACATAATGAGATTAAGATGAGATCAGAATGAGGTTAAGGTAATGACATAATGAGATTAAGATGAGATCAGAATGAGTATGTTGAGGTCATGATAATATGAGCTGTAGGAGAGATCAGAATTAGATAAAGATGAGATTAAGATCAGGCTGATTAATAATCGGGTTACCGTTACTGAATTTCTGCAGATTTTTGGTATAAATGTTGATGACGCTGTGAGGGCTTCCTTTATTTAGCTCCTCCCACGGTACTTGTGATGTCACCCGGGGCTTGTAAGGGGAGTGATGCGCCGCTTCCTTCTGAAACGCTGCAATACGATTGTGGGCGGAGCCATTGTGAAGGAAAGGGCACGCCTCGGGATCCTCGGTGAAATCGGACAGACTGCCGTCGCTCAGCAGACCCTCGCTGATAGAGCCCCCGCTCAAGTCCTGCCCATCATCCTGACTGATAAACAACAGGTCGGGGTTTGGGGTGACAGACGGGGGGCGTGGTTTGTTTGTTTCACCCCAGGCTTCCGGGATGCTGAAGCTGTATAGGTTTCCAATACCGGGAAGTTCCTGTGTACCATTCAGGAACCGGGAGCCAGTGTTGGGCTGTTCCCTCTCCGGCGGGCTCAGGGGTTTCACTCTGTGGGCGTGTCCGTGATCATCAACATGGCTCCGCCCGCTGCTACTGACAAACCTACGAGCTTCCGTCTCGATCCGGCTGGATAAAGAGGCAGCGCAAGCTTTCAGAGCCTCCACCCGGTTTAGCGTACTCGCTGTGTCTCGGGGCTGTGGAGGGGGGATGAGGCACTCTGGTTCCAGAGAGAGGAGGTGAGAGAAGAACTGACCAGCAGGAGGCGCTAACAGATCAGTCCTACAGAAAGACAGAGAGTAATCAGATCACAGTTAATTCCCAAGAGACGAGGATTCAGGATTCAGCACTGATATCCTAATTTACTGATATTCCAATTAAGTCAGATAAAAGTGAGATAAATAAGGCGACACGAGATTCGTTTTGGTTCAGGAGGAGCGGCGACACTAGAGTCGGTTCGGAAGCAGAGACTCGTTTTTATTATGAGCAGCGATTTGCTTTTTTTTTATCTCGTGTCACCTTTACTCAGTAACGGCTCAGTTTTGTAAGCAGATACCTGTAGAGAGGGGGCGGGGTGTGTTCTGAGAGTTCACTGGTGGATGGACTGAGAACTTCCAGCCTCTTATTCTCTTTATCTGATTCTCCTGAGGGTTGATACACAGGACCCGCCTACAAAATAATACAAATACACACCTTAGATCACAGTGCATTCACCTACATTGTGTGTGTGTGTGTGTGTGTGTGTGTGTGTGTGTATACCCGCTGCAGTGTATGCTCCAGTAGTATCTTAGTGTACGTCTCTTGCAGACGTGACTTTACAGGGCCAGGGGGTGGAGCTTTGTGCTTAGCCACACCCTCCCGTTGTTTTTTGTACAACTCGTGCAGTCTCTGACTCCTCCTCTCTTGCTCCTCCCTCTGACTTCGCTTCTCTTCTGCCTGCTTCCTCTTCCTGTCCTCTTGTTGCTTAGCGATGTAGAGCCGCACCGTGTCCGCGTCGTAGTGCCGTCTCCGGGGTAAGGGTCTCTCCTCGCTCCTAGGGCGGGGCTTTGAGGGGCTTCGCTCCGCCCTCCTTTTGTTGAGCCGGCCTGCCTCTTTTGGATCGGCGCCTCCCTCCAGTTGGAGGTCATCCAAGATGCCGCGTATATCCGCAGAGAGAAGGTCGATGTTCGATGTGTGCGCTCTGTCGCCCTCTGCTGGCCTGGAGGACTGAGGGTCTGTGGTTTCTCTCCTCCTATCGCCACCTGCTGATCTGAAGGACCGAGGTACTGAGGCGTCTCTTCTTCTGGCGCCCCCTGTTGCTTTGGAGGGCTGGTTTAGTGCAGGTTTAACTAGGTGGGGGGCAGACTCCGGTTGAATGGCCGAACAGCCCCGGGACGCAGCACCTAAAATCCAGAACCGGGGGAGGATATTATATGAGATTTAAATGAGATCCAAATGAGACAATCTCACTGCTGCATTTCATTATTAATAACTCTAACCCGGACATTAGTACATTAGGATTATGGTTTTAGCTATTTTAACTCACTCGTTTGTCTCCCTCTGTCCTCTGACTTAGCTTGTGGTTCCCGTGGTAACGGACCTAACATCATTTTCACCAGCTTCTGACCCTCTCGCCATGACGATGTGCTTATAGCTTAAAAAATAAAAAGAAGGAGAAATCACATTAGAATCCGAGCTTAGAATAAACCTAACATAATCCTAATCTAACCCCAACATAATCCTAATCTAACCCCAACATAATCCTAATCTAACCCCAACATAATCCTAATGTAAAGCTGCTGTTGCTCTAATCGTACACAACACACTGGGGTTTTAGAGAGACTCAGATTTTAGAGGGAATTGGACCTGGTCTGTGTTCGGGTACAGATGCAGATCGGTGAATCTTCCTCACGGGTTTGGTGATCTTCTTCTCCGGTGCTTTCTCTCTCTCTGTCGGTTTGTGTTTCCCTCGCTCTGGGATAAGAACAGTTAATAACACACATTCGAGCTGCTCTGTGTGGATGTGTGTGTGTGTGTGTGTGTGTGTACCTGTAAGCTGGTGTGTGAGCTCTTTATACAGATCACGGTTCGAGCTGAACTCTACACTAAACCCTGTAAGATCAAACCCTCAGTTAGAAAGATTCATCATCAATTAAATAGAACGTTCCCATACCGACTACAACTTCAGTACCTTTATAGTTGGGTGCAGGTGGCGCCGGTGCCACCTTACGCACTTTAGCAGCGACGCCCTGTTGTGTCCCGACACCCGGCAGCTGCGCCCGGTCTCTCTGCACCGCCGTCTCCTCCAGCTGATCCCTCTGCCTCCTTATCCTCTCTTTCAGCTTCTCCAGCTTCTCGTCTGTCTGACGCTGCCTCAGGCGCTCCAGACGGACCGACCCTGGGCTCACGTCGCACGGAGAGTCGTTCAGGACCCGCACGGTGGTGGCCTCGACCGCCGAGGAACGGGTGCTGTCCGGGTCTGGATCAGCTGGGGGAGAGGCGGGTCTGAGACACACCGGTTAGGTTTAGTACTTAAGGTAGGAAGGCTGCAGGTTCGAATCCGAGTCATGCGAGTCGTACCTGTGCGCGTTATCTTGAGTGCTGGCCCGGAGAGGGCTGCGTGAGCTCTGTGGGTGGGGCTTAACCTCGGCATGGTCATCCTCACGGCTCCTCCTCCCTACAGCGGGGTAACCAAAACTTTCTGAACATTCAACGCTCCTAAAAAAACACGCATCACAGGGGCACCCCAACACACAGTCACACTCGGTACCTTTGCGTTTGCGTTTGCTCTTCTCAGTGTCCAGAGAGGTGACAACCACGCCCGAACCGACCGCTGCCTCTAAACGATTCTCAATGTGACGGAGCTAACACACACAGAGACACACACACACAGAGAGAACGATCAGTCCCTTGCACACCTTATATACTTAAACCAAACGTTAACTAACACACACACACACTTACAGCGGCTTTGCTGTGGTTCAGGTTCTTCCATGCAGATGACAACTCTGTAAGAAACACACACAAACACACACACCCTGCTGTCATGAATGTGCACCACACACCTATTAGAGTGTGTGTGTGTGTGTGTGTGTGTGTGTGTGTGTGTGTGTATACACACTCACCTTTGTGTGAATCCATCGCCACTTGTTTCTGCACAGGAGGAACAAATATAACATGTATTTTTTAAAAACATTTCTCATCACTGACAAAGCAGAAGTTCCACTAAAGGTGCGGCCGATAAATTTAAACCGCTCAATCATGACACACAATGTTTATCACAATACAATGCATCAACAAGTAAAAGTACTACTCATATTAAACATTAACCCCTAATTAATTAACGCTCTGCACTGCATCCAATTAACAGCGGCTAATTACTACGCTTATAACAAATATATACAATACGTAGATCAGGACATGAACTTGGGACGGGCAATATGACGATCCTTTTATTGTTTAGTGATTGTGATAGAGTAATTATAGTTTCATCAGAGCTTAAAGAGCACTCACTCAACTGCTCGGTTTATTAGGTAGAGTCTAATTAGTCCTAATTAATGAACTAAATTAATGAATTAAAGAACAGGATCATAATTTGAACAGGTTTTAAGGATTTGTCCCTACTGAGATGTTTTTTTTCTCTGATCTGTAGCATCCCAAGGTGTTTTATGAACAGGTCCTTAAATCACCATGGCAACCAGAATAATTCTAATAACCTAATTTAACGGAATACAGCCTGTTATTATCGTTATGCTGAGTTTGCTCACCTTAAAGGAGCTTTTCTCACAGAGCCATGTTTCTCCCAGTTCTCAAGTCTGAAACACACACACACACACACACACACACACACACACACACACACACACACAAAAAATGAGCTGAGACGGAATGTAACCAGACAGGTTGGTACAGCTTGATTTGCTGAAGACGTTATAGGTTATATACTTAAAGTAAAGGGAGTGAAGAATGCTTATAAAATCGTTAATTTGGATTCAAGTTCATTAGATGAAGATCTAATGAGGATCCTGCTCCCTCTAATGCGTCGAGGTTTATCAGCCTTAATTCCAAACTAAGCGAGGAGAGTAAATCAGACGTCCTGGGCTCTTAATGGATTCCTGGCTTGACCGGAGTGGAATGACGCCAAAGATCAGTTTTAGTCTCAATAACAAAAATTAAGTGGCTGATCTTGTAGCTGGTTTTGATTTTAGGGATCAGAAATGTTACGGGAGAGTTATACAGCATCAGCAGCTTCGTCTCTTCCATCAGCTCCTTATTTTCTTTCTGATTTTCTTCAACACATCGTTTGCCGGTGTTAAAACTTGCTATCTTTCCTGAAACACCATCCACGGCTGATCGGAGCTTCGTTCATGGATCTGTCAAGTCCGGTTTAAACCCAACAGAGTTGCTCATGATCTACAAACTCCGACTTTAACAATTCAGACTCATTCAAGATTCAAATTAAGAGCTTCAGATCATAATGAATAAATAAACTACCCTCTTTCTTTCCATTTTCTCAAAGATGATAATACATAACAACCTATAACTTTCTAAGGACTACAAAGCAAAATATTAGTACTATGACAGATGCACGTTACAGAAGCCGGGACAGATGCTTCATACTGCGCATTTGTCCAAACAGCAACTTGGCATACGCATGCGCAATAACCGTACCGTCAGGGACGCTACCAGCTTAACGTTAACAAACTTACCGTAGCTTAATGCGTTGCTTTTACGATTGGTATAAAATTGATTTGTTAAAGTTAAGATGTTTAAAGTTTTTCTCTGCCAGGATCCGCCATGAGAAACCCTAAGATTAACTCATTTAGCTAGCTGATAGCTAACAGGCTAGTAACAGTGTTTAACATCAGCACATTTCCACACATTTTCAACAGGCAGTTTGATGACTTTATTAAATACGTCATTTGATCTCACCTGAGGTTTGTACCGATCCCAATACAACCGTATTTCCCGGTTTTATCAAGAGCTTAGGACCGCCGCTAACTGACATTCCGCCATTATCCAAACAACTACTGCAGGAAGTTACCGACTTCTCGCGAGATTTCCATGAGATCGCGCAGCAACAAGTTTATAAATGTAGTGCGCCCTAAAAATGGCGCCGCACTAGTGCCTTTGCTAACGTACGGTTTTAATAATAATACGTTAAGCCCGTATTATATTTCTGCACCTTGTAGCGTAGATGAGCTATGTTCGATGTTTACTTAGTTCATCCCATACTAACAGATGCGTTTAACCCTCGTTTCAGAATTACTTGCTATTATGATGTCTAGGTGATCCAGAAGAATCTCCAGGGTTTACTATGAAACTAGCCTTGATCAAAAATACTAATTATCATCCAATTCTGTCCGTTCCTATGTGTGTATGACTGCTAGGCTTTTTTAAAGGCACATTGTTTGATGAAAGCTTTCCAAAAAACACATTGTGAGGAAAAACCCATTAGAAGAGAAGAGAATTGAAGAGGAACCAGGCTCAGAAGGGAAACTCGTTTTTCTATGGACTACATAGACATGGAGATCTTAAGTGATGTTCCTCCTAATCCTGGAGTCTTTCTAGGTACAAGTCTAGACCAAAAACGAGAAATCTTGGAAGGGACCCGGTCTGCTTGCTTAATAGTAGAATGAAGTAATTAATAACAATTAAATTAAATGTAAATGATATGCAGATTATCAAATATTTAGTCCTCAGGGAGCGTCAGAACTGGGACCAGTTTAACATTTATTTTGTCATATGAGGAAAAAAATGTATTAATTTTGTTTTTAGGTCACTTGACATTCATTATTAATATTATTAGTAAATAATATCATATTCCATCATAGGTTTTGTAAAATATTATGTATTTGATTAAGCAAGATGATCTGAAGAGCAAATGAAAACATAAAGAAAGCTGTTTAATTATGCAAACGAGATGCAAAGTCAGTGATGGTGATTGATTAGTAAGAAACCTATTTGTGGGGGTAGATTCATTAGAAGCAGGGCAAACTGGATGAGAGTGCCCCCACATTGTGTTTAGTAGGGTGTATGGTCACCTGAGAGGGTCAAAACACCCTGACAGTAATGGGGCACGGACAGGATCAAATTATCCAGCAATTCTTGTATGTTCCTCTTCATATTTATTTAGAAACATTACTGAATTTTTATACGCTGTGTAGTTTAAATTGTTATTATATTCGTTACTATAGTCTTAGTCAAACTAATGCACTGTGATTTCAGGAAAAAAACAATGGCGATGATCGTTTCTCTTCTTCTCTTAAATGGAATCTGAACCAAAACATAAAATCACTTGAATATAAACAACAGCATTAATTCTGTACTTTTTTGTTATGAAATGTGATAACCGTGACCATAAAAAAAAATGTAAATTTGAGCTCAAACAAAAATGATCCCTAACTAAACAAACTAAGTAAAGCAAGCAAAAAGGTGAAAATGCTCGCTTGCAAACTTAACGTCAAACTATTCCAAATAAAACGGGTTCACTGATCAGATCGGAAATGAGAAGAGCAGGAAATAGCATGAACTCAGTTTTCCCTCTTACAGTCAGAGTACAGATTTTTTAGGCCTGTAGAGAAACGACTGATTGTTGATCTTCAATAACAAGAGAAATACAACAAAAAGAGTCCGCCTTACGAAGGAAGGTAAAAAAGAAGGAAGATAGGGGGTGGGGGTAAGCAAATAGAGGAGTCAGAAAGATGACAGACATAAATGTGGGGGAAAAAATAAAGAAAGACAGAAAGGAAAATAAAAGGGGAAAGGGGGGCAGAGATAAGAGAGGGGGAAGACAAGATTTAGCCAAACTCTGTCCCAGAACTGCAGCGTTACTTAAACGTGGAGCAACAGTTCCTGACTAAAGCCAAGTTTTTCATATCAAGCGGAAATGTGGTTGAATTATTCTGATCTTTCCTTTTCTCATCACGTCCTGCCTCAATCTCATCAATTATTCAAAGGTCCTGATGGATGTGCTGCTCTCCTCTCTCTCTCTCTGTCTCTCTCTCTCTCTCTCTCTCTCTCTCTCTCTCTCTCTCTCTCTGTGTGTCTCTCTCTCTGTGTCTCTCTCTCTCTCTCTCTCTCTCTCTCTCTCTGTGTCTCTCTCTCTCTCTTTCTCTGTGTCTCTCTCTCTCTCTCTCTCTTGCTCTCTCTCTCTCTCTCTCTTGCTCTCTCTCTCTCTCTCTCTCTGTCTCACTCTCTGTCTGTCTCTTGTTCTCATGTCATTTCTCTGCCCCCCCCCCTCCCCCGGTAGCCTCCCACCAGCCGTGCCGTTCGGCTGAGTTCATGTGTACCAGTGGGATGTGTATAAACGCCGGCTGGAGGTGCGACGGAGAATTCGACTGCGACGACCAATCCGACGAGAGCAACTGCTGTGAGTCAGAGCTGTGTAATGTTTTGCTCATGCTAAAGTTTTGGCACCACCTTTGCCAATCTTACGTGGGCTCTGCAGGCTGGTCATGTGATCATCTGTGGGCCAAAACTTTCTCCTGTAACCCTCTGTCTGTCTCTCTCTCTCTGTTTCTCTGTCTCTACTGAAGCTCTGGCTCTGTGCATGGCCGATCAGTTCCGGTGTGCGTCCGGTCGCTGTGTGCGGTTGTCATGGCAATGTGATGGTGAGGATGACTGTGCTGACGGCAGTGATGAAGAGGGCTGTGAGAAGAATGGTATATACACACACACACACACACATACACACCCCAACACACACACACACACCCCAACACACACACACACACGTACACGTACATGTACATCAAGTTAGAGTTATTTTGGTTGGAAATGATATATTTTCCATCTTGCTTTCTTCCTTCTTTTATCTCTGCCTCTCTCTCTCTCTCTCGCTGTCTCTCTCTCTCGCTCTCGCTCTCTCTCTCTCGCTCTCGCTTTTTCTCTCCTCGCTTTTTCTCTCGTCTGTCCGTCTGTCTGTCCGTCTGTCTGTCTGTCTGTCTGTCTCTCTCTTTCTCTCTCTTTCTGTCTGTCTCTCAGCAGGTTCCTCTCCCTCCTGTGCTTCAGATCAGTTCCGCTGTGGAAATGGACGCTGCATCGGCCAACGTAAAGTGTGTAACGACGTCAACGACTGTGGAGACGGAACAGATGAACATCCACACCAGGAGTGTCGTAAGCCCACACTCACACACACACACACTCACACCATAGTCTCCTTGAAATGTTTATAAACATGTTTTACCATGTGTCACATGAGATGATAATTGTGGTGAAGAATATTTTATTGTTATAATAATAATATTTTCTGTACACAGGTCCCCGCTCATCAGATGGAAACTGTAACGTGGGTAACGGCGGCTGCTCTCAGAAGTGTCAGATGTCTCGAGGCTTGGTCCAGTGCAGCTGCCACACGGGGTACAGACTGAGGGACGATTCCAAAACCTGTCACGGTGAGGGACGAGGACACACACACACACTATATAATACGCACTGTATTAGTTATTGATACAGGAATAACTCCTGCTCCCCCCCCCTTTTCTGATCTTTTGGACCTTTCCAGATGTGGATGAATGTGCAGAGGAAGGTTACTGCAGTCAGGGCTGTACCAACACAGAGGGGGGGTTTCAGTGCTGGTGTGTTCAGGGTTACGAGCTCAGACCTGATAAGCGCAGCTGTAAAGCTCTGGGTGAGTCCAGAACATGTAACAGCCGTGATACCCGCCGTTATCCTGTCACACCGTTAATCATCTGTTCATCATGTTCCCTTTCCCTCCCTCTCTCCTCTGCTTCCTCTGCTTCCTCTGGTTCCTGCTGCTTGGTTCTGTAGGGCCGGAGCCAGTTCTGCTGTTTGCGAATCGGATCGATATCCGTCAGGTTCTTCCTCACCGTTCTGAATACACTCTGTTACTCAACAATCTGGAGAACGCCATCGCCCTCGACTTCCATCATAACCGAGAGCTGGTCTTCTGGTCTGATGTCACGCTCGACCGCATCATGAGGGCCAACCTGAACGGCAGCAACGTGGAGGAGGTGGTGTCCACGGGCCTCGAGAGTCCAGGTACAAATACACAGTGATACTAATAATAAAAACTACACAACTGCCACGCAATAACAACGGTAATCATCGTCCTAAAATGTAAAGTAATAAAAATAATGTTAAGTAATGCCACTGAGGAACGGTAACAAAATAATATAATGATCAAATCAATTCATTCAATTAATAATAAAATAACAGTAACAACAATAATAATGAACAGATTAATAAATGTTATTAGTAATTAAAGAATATTAAAACTCATAATAACAAACATAATTGATGAATTTCAGTGTTAATGTTTTTAACAAATGTAAACCACTAGAAACGATAATAAAAATAATGATAAATGTTAATAAAATAATAACCCTAAAGTTCATAAAAATAAATTCATAATAAATGATTATGATAATAAATCTTAATAAAAACAAGAGTAAATTATAATCATGTTAATTATAAATAATGAATAGAAAATGTCCAGCTCGAATGTTGTTGACAGTTTTAATAATGAAATAAAATATAATAATAATTTAGATTATAATAATGACAAAAGTCACTGAGCACTAGTGAAATAATAATAATAATAATAATGCAAATTTCTAAATGTATTAATTTGTCAATAAAACAAATTTGTAATAATATGTAATTAAAAACAACAGTAAAATAAATCTTAGAGAATAAAATTAATATAAAAATGTAATTTAATCAAAATAGTGTCATTTTTTTTTTTTTTTTACTTTTAAAAAAAATATTTTGGTCTCCATTTAATTTGTATTTAAATAAAAATAGTTAATAGTTAAACATAATTAATATAGTAAAAATCTGTGTGTGTCTGTGTGTGTCTGTGCGTGTCTGTGCGTGTCTGTGCGTGTCTGTGCGTGTCTGTGCGTGTACGTGCGTGTACGTGCGTGTACGTGCGTGTCTGTGCGTGTCTGTGCGTGTACGTGCGTGTCTGTGTGTGTCTGTGTGTGTACGTGCGTGCGCAGGAGGTTTAGCGATCGACTGGATCCATGATAAACTTTACTGGACCGATTCAGGAACGTCTCGTATCGAGGTGGCCAATCTGGACGGTTCGCAGCGTAAAGTTCTGATCTGGCAGAGCATGGAGAAACCCCGCGCCATCGCCCTGCACCCCATCGAGGGGTAACACCACATCATCATCCTATTATCACGTCTGATCAGGTGTTGGATCACAGCTTATGTAGATGTGAGAGGAGTGATTGGATTTTTCTTTCTCTCTGCGATTAGGAAGATTTATTGGACCGATTGGGGAAACACACCCCGGATCGAATACGCCAACATGGACGGCTCGGGAAGGAAGGTCATCGCCGATACCAACCTGTTCTGGCCTAACGGACTGACTATCGATTACGCGGGTCACCGTATGTACTGGGTCGATGCCAAGCACCACGTGATCGAGAGAGCCGACCTGGACGGGAAGAACCGCAAAGCCGTCATCAGCCAAGGTACCAAATAAAGATTCACTCTTAATTATTGCTCCTCCCCAAATAAGAAACCAACCACTAACCAGAAAACCCAAAAATCCTTAATCAATCAATAATCAATCAATAAATTTGTACTAAGATCCAAAATTATAGACTTTTAAATATTAAATATTATTATAAAGCAATTATAAACATATATA